>JAMPIT010000308.1:7780000-7797500 GCA_026261815.1 Monarcha castaneiventris obscurior
ACATCACAGCTGGAATATTTTTAAAAGCAACTGGCAGGCAAAAGCAATCCAAGCAACACAAGTATATCCTGAAAAACAAACCCATATTACATGTCCCTTTGAAACACAAATGCTGGGACTAGAGGTTGGAGCTCAGGTCACGTCAGACGTGGCACCCCCAGCCCACGCCGTGACACAGCCAGGATGGAGAAACAATACCTTTGAGCCCTCACCACTCACTGCTGAGCTCAGGGCACCGACTGCAGCATGACACGGGGGCCACGAGCCCCCTGCCTGGTCACAGCCTGGTGTCCTGCAGGCCACTCGTGCTCTCGGGGCCAGCAGCCAAGCCTGGGCTCAGGAGATGTCCCCCCTCACGGGTGTAAGACGCCATTTCCCTCTCCTCGGTTGTGCGTTGGACTCATCTGAATTTCATTTTCAATTCCCTTTGTTCCTGGCAAAATGAAACTGCCTAAAAGCCCCAAATTTATGTTCTCCAGACCATTTATTATTTATAACTCTATCTTACTCGTCTTCAAACCAAATACTCCCAACCTTTTCATGCATCTACTTTTCCCTCTGTTTCTGCTGCATGTGCAGTGCAGCAGGAGCAGAGCTGAGGGAGGGAGTGCCACCACGTCTGCAGGTGACACTGCTGTCCTGGGAACAGCCCCAGGGCTCAGAGGCTCTGGTTAATGCCTGTAGTGAGTAGAGAACTTCCCGAGAACTTCACTGAGGAGCAAATTTCCCCTGAGGCTGCTGTGGAGCCCCACGACCTGCACGAGCACCACACAACACCTGCCCTTTGCCCAGCAGTGCCCTGGCCAATCTCTCTCATCCCAAAAGCCTTACAGCTTCAGTCCCAATTGACCTGCTGAGCAAGATTCAGTGGATTCTTTAAAGTGAAAAACCTATTCTACAATTATAATGACAAAAAGGAAACTACCTTTGTGCTTTTATTTAAACAACACAAGGTTTGTCATTGAAATGCTACATGAAAAGCCCTCTGTGCTGGACCAGGCCATCACAACACCTGGTGCCTCCACGTAATTCATACAGTGCTTTGCAAGACTATTCTACAGGAAGTTTAGAGAAAACTCCAACCAAAATACAGGTAAATGAATTAAAATACTCCAGGGAAAAAAGAAATTGCAAAGGCAACAGAAGTTTTCCAAAATCTGCTATGGCCAAAACAACCAGTGTCACAATTCTCCCCTTAGTACAAAATGCTTTTCAACATTTTTCACCCCAAACAAAGCAGGGCCTGCAGCCCTTTCCCACTGGGCACAGAGTGGCCATCAGCAGATGGCCCCAGCTCAGCCTGCTCACACCCCCATGGAGTGTCACAAACGTCCCAAAAATGGAAGATTCTCTTTCAGTTCCCGACACTTCAGCTGCTAAAGAGCACAGGCTGCTGCGATCCCGCTCGTGTTCCGGGCCATCCCGGCTCGGCCCATTCTTTCCATTGAGCAGTGGGCCTGAGAACTGTCAGACTGATTTCCCTGACACTCCATTACTAACCCCTGCCTGAGCCACGACCATTCTTTGCCTCAGAAGCTGGATCTCATCCCAGAACAATCTTCAAAAGTTTATTTTACTGATCAAAGCAAAATAAGAAACCCTCTGTGTTTTACTATATTTAGTGTGCGAGCCGTGAGTGAGTCCTTGGCAGGAGCAGTGAAACGCAGAGTGCACCCCGCTTTTGTAAACTCTTGGCTGTTTGCTCTGGAGCAGAGCCAGAGGGGCCGAAACCCCATCCTGGTCCAGCAGCTCCCTTCCCCTGCCCTGGGTCGCTCAGTGCTGGTTTCCCCTCACAAGGCACCACAGAACCTCAGCACAACATTTCAGCACTCAGCAACCCCACACATCTGAGCCCAGACCAAAGAGCTCCTGCCGTCACCCTGGGGCCAGGCCAGCGAGGCAGAGCACGTTTCCTGTGCCCAAAGGAGAAGCTCCATGGAATCACAGATTAGCTGGGGCTGGAAGGGAGCTCTGGAGATCATCCCATCCAATCCCCTGCCCAGGCAGGGTCACCCGGAGCAGGGACACAGGAACCTGTCCAGGTGGGTTTGGGATGTCTCCAGAGAAGGGAACTCCACACCCTCCCAGGGCAGCTGTTTCAGGGCTCTGCCACCCTCCATGGAAAGAAGTTCCGCCTCATGCCGAGGTGGAACTTCTTGTGGTTTAGTTTAAGGCCATTGCTCCTCGTCCTGTCACTGGATGTGCTGCCAGGGCATCCTGGAGCCGTGCTCGGCACCGGATCATCTGGAACACCACCAGCCCACCACACCCCTGCCTTGTGTGACCACAGCACAGGAGGCTGTGCTGGAGAAACACACACCCACCTCACCTCACCACTCCCCAGCTTGCTCTGCACTGGCCATGGGCATGGACTGTCCTCACTCAGCCCAATCCCAGCACATCCTTAATTGCAATTACAAACTATGTGTTCTACCTCACTCTGCTAAGGTGTGATACCTTTACTTTAAGTCAACACACTGAAAATGGGACAGACAAGCGGATGCTGGTCAATCAATTAAAACTGCTGCTGGCAAATTGGAAGCCAAAGAAATTCCTTAGCTTGTATTTTCTGTCATTTTGCAAAAACACACCTGGGTGACAAGGTTAAATCAAGCAAAGGAAATCCCTGGCACTTATCATCCACAGGCATTACTGATAAATTGTGCAGTGGAGGAATAAAGGATTACCTTCTGTATTTTTTCATTACACTTTTCTTTTGTTACAGAATACATAAATCCATTGTGGCACAATGTAATATGTATCATCGTGCTACACCTGTGGACGTTTCATAACGGCTGCCATGTCTGTGCAGTCAGGAATGATAAGTGAACCACCCGTGAATGTTAATGATAGTGATCATTCTGCGGTAACTTGGCTTTCCATCTTCTTTTACAGCCTCGGCGCCGGAGCCAGGGTGGCAAGGTTCAGGAGAGGGAAAAGGAAACAACAGCACAGGCAGAAGCTCCGGCAGGCTCACCTCACGCTGCTGAGGTGCCATGGGAACAGGCAGGGTCCCCCCTTTTGCCACAAAATAAAACAACCTACACTGGAAGGACAAAAGGTTTCCGTTCTGAATGAGAACTTTTTGAAAAGCTCCTTTCCAATCTGGAGCAATTTTAAATATTTTTAATTTTTGTTTTCAACACAGAAGTGGAATTTATTTTGCAGAAGTCGAATTTATAGCACTTAAAGCTCACTGCATAACCAGCTGGCATGGCTGGAAGTGCCTGGGAGTGACTAACAGCAATTTCCACTTGATCAGCACAAAGTCAGAGTTAAGATTCAAAATCCCAGCTGATGCAATGGACTTACCTTAAGCCAGGTAATTTTTAAGGTAAAGTGCACAGTGATAGGAACTGGACTAACTAATGCCAGCCACAACTTTTATTCTGAGCCTAAATGACTTGCTTTTGTGCATCTCAGGTTGGCCTTGCACAGCTCTGTGCACTATTGAGTTTAACTGGCTGCATTTTGACACCACCATAATAGTCCTTAAACCTCTATCAAGTCTTCTGACACCCTTCTTGGGGGCCCACCCCTCCCTCTCCACTCTCCTGGGAGCCACATTCTTATTTTGCACCCACATTAACTCTCTTAAATTTTATACGAATATTCTAAAACATACTTTGCAGATTACCCACCCCTATGTACCAACCAGGAACAGGCCTTTTGGGGAGTGCTGCTGAGTCCAAGAAAAAACACATTTCAGGGCTTTGAACTGAATTTCAATGCACAATGCAAGTCTGGTATTTTAAAAGGGTTTCAAACCTTAAACTATCGGGTATGGCAGAGGTGCTGCTTTGAAAATTTGTATATAATAGTCAAAGCAATTTAAGTACAATATCAAAACAGAAAAAAAAGTGCTACAGAGCAGAGGAACTGGATGCCAAATTTCCTGTGTGTGCCAACTGGCAGCTGAGCTACAGCTCCTCGAAACACCATTAGATCGAGTATGTCAAGTTCCAATAATAAAATTTCCAAGGGTAAAAGCCCTGATGATGGTACAGATTTATTTTAAGCCTTTCAGGTATGACCTCACCACCTCAAGAAGTCTGTATTTCCATGGATGTGGTGCTTTGTTTGCCTCCTCCTGACACCCTCGACAGGAGAGCAGGGCTGTGTGCGAGCGCCGCGCCTGACGCTGGACAAAGCTCTGCTTTCCCCAGCAGCCACCTTCCAAAAGCATAACTCGCTAGACTAATGGGCAGTGAGCAGCCAGAATGACTGCCCTCCGTCTTCTCCTTGTGTAACTTTGCCAGAGTCCTTGGAACTTGCCAAATTCGGTCATGCCTGCTTAGCTTGCTCGACTGATTGTGCCAGAAAAGAAAATAAGACACAGATGTATTTGAGCTCTTTGAGATGCCAGTAAGAGCGACAGCTAATGGCTTCATTTCGACCCTCCCCTACCAGCTGGGCACAGGTGGGGGGATAATGAGGTCCCTCTCCCTAATCAAACTCAATTATTTACTACTCTGTACAGCCACAAAGACATTCACATCCAGCTCGGAATATAAACTGCACTGTGGGCTACTTCCAGCCACCACCTCTGGGTATTTATAACTAACTCAAGTGGCTCAGAGTTTGCCTTGGCAGGAGTTGAAGTGTATAAAGTTCTGCAAACTGTTTCTGCTCAAACATGTCCTGCTGAAACGGGGTCCCTGGCGGGGTTCCACCGCTGTCAGCTCAGCAACTGCACAACATCTGAACGAACATCCAGCATGCAGGACGGGGAGATCGGAGATGAAACACGGCTCCAGCGTGGAGCTGCTCACAAGCATCAACATTTTTCAACAGTGATTCAATATTAATAAACATTACAAGTCACAAGGCTGACATGGCAGCAGCTGAAATACTTCAGCACAAGGAGGAAAAAAAGAGATGCAAAATATAAAACCACAATTACATGCACTGGTTGGGTGACAGGGCAGGGAGAAGGCATAGAATTTGCAACAAATCCCTACAAAAATAAGACAGCACGCACATTTAAACTCACAGAGCTAACAACCTTTTGATCAAGTGATGATCAAGTAATTCTTTATTCTAGGGGACACATTAAAAATTCTAATTCAAACCTAACTATTTACACAGTAATCACAAGCCATTTAAAATTAAAATGTGGACACTGGAACCACCAAACTGACCCTTTCAGAAGAGCACTGCTTATGATGCAGCTGTCCTATTTCTCCTCAGCAGCACCTTCCAAGCTAGAAAAAAGCTCCTCACATCAGCACAAATGATGGTAAACCACAAGATTTTGCATTTTTCTGCAGGACTTGCAGCTGGACCCTAGTCCTGCAGGCAGAGCACTGCTGGCCAGTCCAGGACCCCGCTGAGGCCTCTGGGCTCCCATGGGAAGGGCGGTTCCAGCGTCCAAACCCTGACCCACACCTGGTCACTGCAGGGAAAAGTGACCCCAACTCATGCACCCAGCACAGCACTGGGGGCAGGGAAGGGGAAGCTGGGAAAGGGAACTTTTTCCAGATGAGAAATCAGCAACAATTTAGAACTGGCTATTGACAGTGACCTCCCCTTCCTCACCACTGCCTTGAATAACTTCGTTGTGAATACTGGGGTCGGAATATTTTATTTCCCAGTGCCCTAATGCAGTGGAACAAAGTGAATGTGGCCTTTGGGAATACACGTGGGATTTCTGACAATGGCTTTCTGTAGGGTGCTTGGGAACGTCGCTAAGAAACACAGTACACAACAAAGAATATAAAAACTAATTAAATAAGCCAGATTTTAAAAAAATGTCTGATTATTCAGGACTAGAAGCAGCTGTAGTGTTAAGAAATGTAAGTAATGTCCAATAACCAGGAAAACCCTATTAGCATTTTCATTTCAAGAGCTCCAAACATGAAATATTTTTCCCAAGTAAGAAGTGGCTTATGCTCCTGGCATTTTATTCTAGTAATTAAGGCCTTCTGATGGTTTAAGAGATTTTTCATTCACAAGTAAAGAAAAATAAAAGTGATCAAGCACAGTATATACCCCTACTTCACTGAAAAGGACATAAAAATTTTTTCTTGAGCTACAGGTCAGACAGCTCAAGCTTCAGGGGTGGATGGAATCTCCCTCATCAAAATTCTTCTGGACTTTGGAGGAGAATGTCCAGTCCTATTCCAACTGGTTACTGCTCACTTCTCTTCTCAACCACGGCATTGTTACTAAGCCACACTGCAACTATTTGTCCGTAAAATCACTTGCTTCACTACAGAGCACCACCCACACGTGTGGCCCCTGAATTTGATGAACTCAGGTGAAGGGCAGCAGAGAAGGAAGAAGGCAGGAGGTGGCCTGGCCCCAGAGCTGCCCCCAGGCCAGGCCTGTACTCACATGCGCACGAAGAGCGACTGCTTGGCCGCCAGCCCCGGGGACGAGTACTTCTCCACCAGTGCCAGCGTGCTGAAGCCAAACTTGTGGATGGGCTCATTGGAGTCCAAGGGTGGAAAATCCGTGTCGACCTCGCCGTCGTCCTCGGCGATGTGCAGGCAGTAGGCGTTGACGTTATCGCTGGAACACACAGAGAGCACCTTCAGTCAGCACAGCCACGGGGAGCAGGCACCAAACCCTGCAGGCAGAGGCACCTGCACAGGAGGGATGCTCTCAAAAGCCACTGATGACACCGATATAAAGATGTCCCCAAAGGTCCCAACGTATCTTGCTGCCATAACCCCGTGGTGATAGAAAAACCCCAAACCTCGGAGCAAAGCAGTCAGTCTTCGTCCTTAACTGCACTACAAGCAAAACCTGACGGTGATTAAAACACTCTAAAATCTACAAAAGTTTCATGATTCCATAAAGATGGAAGTAATATTTCTCCATTTGTGAAAATTTATTTATTTATATGATGACTACACTTCAGAGATGAAGGCAAACAAGCAGTGTCTGTGATTTTTCGCAGATCAAACAACTGTGGAAGTTTACTGTCTGTAGGCTGGAAAAGCAGAGAGTGCTCTCAGGCAGGTAAGCGGGGTAATGAACTATGGAAAAAGTAAAAAATCTGTCCAACACGCTAGCAATGATTAGCAGAAAACTTACCTTTCCTAAATATCTAAGTTCAGTCACTAAAAGCAGTTACAAATTCATAAACACCAACAAGCAGAACACAGAAAGTTGAAACAGATACAATGTGAAAGAAATAAAGAACTGAGCCTCTCTCTTTCCATGGATGAAAGCCCAGAGGGAAACAACTATTTATAGCTACCAAACACGTATTAATCATAATTTCCTAACATTGAAATCTATTTCAACTGTTACTTCAGTTTAAATTATTGACCTGAAAATAAGTATTCTTTCTGACTGCAAACCTGCAAGCACTCAGGCCTTTCCCCAGCCATGCAGTAAAGCTGGAGGTGCACATGGCGGCATGTTTCTAAACTCTGCAGTTTAAATTTGGAGTTTTAATTGCATGATTGATGCTTAAATTAATTAATTGTAAAGTGTATGGTAATTGTTTAATTGGTCGCTTGATCTATATAGATCATTTTTTGAATTAAATGAGTTGATTTACAAAGTTTATTGATTGGATGTGACAATGAATTATTTCACTGACTACCTGATTTGCAATTTTCTCAATTAATTCACAAACCTTTGGTTGCAACTGTGCTTTATTGAGAGTGCTTAGTCCAGGTGATCTATAGGCATCTTGTCATGACTAAGACATTTATTACAGAAAACAGGGAATAATGATGCATTGCTGTTAATGTAAGCTGCAAATTTGCTCTCCAAAAGGTAATTCAGCAACATTTACCAGCCTGAATTTTGAAAATTCTGCAATACTAGTACAGAAACTTTCTGACCTTGAACCCTTCCAGGGGTGGGGCAGCCACAGCTTCTCTGGGCACCTTCTGCCAGGGCCTCAGCACCCTCACAGGGAAGAATTCTTTCCCAATATCCCATCTAACCCTGCCCTCTGGCAGTGGGAAGCCATTCCCTGTGTCCTGGCATTCCAGGCCCTTGTCCCTAGCCCTTCTCCAGCTCTCCTGGAGCCCCTTCAGGCCCTGGAAGGGGCTCTAACAACACCAGCTCTCCCGTGTCCCCATAGCAGAGATGCTCCACCCCTCAGAGCATCTCTGGACTCGCTCCAGCAGCTCCACATCCTTCCCACGCTGGGGGAATACAGACAACAAGCACTGCAGGCTCATTTGTCCCACTCAACACAACTCGGAGTCCCCTCATGCTGTGACACTTCCAGCCTGGTCACCCCACGCACACCTTCCCAGGGCTGTGCCCTCGCCTTGCCCTGCTGACTCTCCAACCCATTCCTTTGGCAGCCTGGCGTGCACTCACACCTCGGGGTAAACAAAGTGAGCATTTTCATTTGGAACCTGATGCATTTGCATAACTCTCCCCAAAGCTGGAGGAACACACAGACACATGGCAGCAGAACACACCCAGCACGGTCCCAAAGCGACCCGAGTGCCACCAGCTCATCTCCCACCAAATACAGGGAAAATACACAGTGTTGGTTAAATCCCATAGAAAAAAGGGGTTTCAAACGTCTTCAATCATGGACTGGGTTCCTGAACACTAATACAGATTTAGTCACAATGTGTTAAAAAAAAAAAGTCCAGTGAGCAAAACTGTTCTGCACTTTGAACCTCCACCAGGCTGAGATCGAAGCTGGGAACTTACAAGTTCAGCACAACAACTGAGAGATGTAACAGCATTCCTCACTTCTAAAAATAGCAAATGTATTTGAATTGTGCATCTCACTATTAATTTCTTCCTAGAAAGGGATTTTGTTTATTTTTTGCCAGAGGAATCGTTCCAGCACATCTGTCAGGGGCTGGCAAGAAAATGGTCTGCTGGGTTATAACCCAAGTTCATGAGTAAGAGGCCAGGGACAGGACTGCTAACACTGTCAGTGGTTCCTTGTACCAAGAGACTGAATAGAGACAAATACAATAAAATTATAATAAAAAAGGCAGCCTAATTGAATACAGAATGTTCTCAAAGCTGTCAACTAGTACTCATTCACTTCAGACTCTTACACCTATTTTTTAGGAAAAGGAACTAGGCAGTAATATATTCTTTTCCTAAAGACAGAAGGAGTTGTTTCTCCTAATTATAAAGTCTAAAACCTACTCATTATTCTCACAGTGTCACTAGTAGGTATAGTTGTCACTCTGCATGCCTCGTATACCCCATCTGAGGCATTCTCTCTATGTATTTTAGTGCAGTGTCACAATGATCCCCATTTTGTCTTTTTTATACTCTCACCTGACTGAATCAGGAACAAATGGCCAATGTAGAATGGGTACCCTACACAAGCTCCTTCCTTACTTGGAAATATGAGAATTAGTTTACAGTTAAATCAATCCTTGCTCCAGGACTGGCAGTCAGCAATGCTAAAAAAAAAGATGATGGAGACATGAGAAATAATTAAGAACCTACAAGAAAACAAACTTCTTGGAAACTCGAGGCTCTGCCCCTTAATCTTAGCATTTGTCCCCAGATTCTCAATTGCTGCTGTGTCTAGCACATGCTCTTGGGAACTCACGCCTCCATTATTTATTTTATTCTTCCTGCCCTGAGATTTGATTACACTGGACAGCCTCCTTGCTCATGAGCACTTTTTGACACATCATAACATCTTATCCTTCAAGGCAGACAGTGAAATTCATTTCTTCCCACTGCTGCCTTTTGCTGTGGGCAGTGATGGTTCATGGAATGCTCCACTCACGGGTGCTGCTCCATTTGAGGTCTGCTGTGCTCCTGAAAAATATGTGTGTGTCCAAAGACTGACATCAATGGTGTCTTACTCATTAAAAAATAACCTAATCATACACAAAGGACACTTCTCTGAACTTGTGATATAATGAACAGAAATAAATAACAGCAAATGAAGTGGCACCATCTACGAATAATTTTATATTCTTCTCCAGAACAAAAAAAAAAAGGACAAATCAAACCGAAGTGTTTAGCCTCAGAAACATCTCATGTCTGTTGAGAAAAGCTAAGGAAAAACCTATATCCAAAGCAACAATATCCATGGAACTGTTTCCAAGAGGGGCTGCTTTCCTGCGTGCCCTGTATCTGTGGAACGGAAATCAGCAAATCCGAACATGGGAGCTCAAGTGACCTCACTCCCATTCCCCCACAACTGTGCTACAACAGCAGGTAAGACTGCTGAGCCCTCCAGTGCTCCTGAAAAATGCTGAAAGAGTGAGCTGCAAAATTCAGGATAAAAAAAACCCCTCACCCCATTCATTCAATATTCCATGAAAAATAAAAAAGTGCAATTCGGCTCATATAGAAAAAAACCAAACAAAACTATCAACCTCCTTTGCACCAGGGACATCCCTGTCAGTGACTGTTACTGACAACTCTTTAATAATAAACTACTTTGAGTTCTTACTTTATGTTCTACGGCCCAGCAAAGCCAGAAGTATTTTACAGAACTGTTTTAAAACAAAATCTGCTCAGGTGAGCTGCTCTGAAGAACCTGTTTATGCACCTCACATCATCTGCCAGGAAAAAGGAACAGCTCTTACTAAACACCACCAGTGCTCCAGCACAGCAAAGGGACTTAGAGGAGTTCTGGATTTTATCTGACATCTTGTGATCTCAGCCCTTAAGAACACTACCAAAAAACAGGTGGGACATGGAATAACAAATGCCTCTGTGACACCAAAAGAGATAAAGTTTGCATTATTTTTACATAGTTTTGAAATTATGATTAATTCACAGATCCAGGCCTTCCTGTTGATCATTTCCCAGCACACAGCAGTTAATTGAAGGAGAAAAGGCTGGAGGTGCCTGTGTGCTGCTTGGAGGGAAACACTGATAAATGCGAGGGTGCTAAGATTTATACATCCAAACACTGACACAGAAATCCGTTTCAAAATGCAAAAAGGCTGCAGAGGAGAGACTTAGAGATCAAGAGGTAGTAAAGAAAGAGCATTACTTCAGCTTGGGTTCCCGTCCCTCACTTGTATATTGCCAGCAGATGAGCCCGATCAGGTCGTGCACCTTGGCGTTGGCGATGGTCACCACGGTCATGGGCTGCAGCTTGTCTTGGCTTGTGTGCAGCGGGAGGTAGACATCGATTTTTTTGGTTGCCGTTGTACCAACATGGCCCTGTTGAGAAAACAAATTTCAGTAGAAGGTATAAAAAAAAGTGTGACAGGGTTTATACAAAATCTGGGCGGACGGAATTCTCTTCAGCAGGAAAATTAAAATATGCTGCTATGGCTTAAAATTGGAAGAAGCTTGAACATTTAAATTCCAATTATTTCCCTGCTGTTTATCTGTAAAAAGGACATGAAATATTTGGACATGATTTCACAGATTTCCATAAAGAGCCTGAACTTTCCTACAGGATTCCATGTTCCTGCAGAATCCAAAGAAATCCAAATATGTGTGGGATGGGGAGGAAGAGGGACCCAACAAAGCAGCCTAAGACTTCTGAAGTGCACTACCCTTGTTTCTGCATTTCTGCTCTCTTCTGCAGCTCTTCCCCACTACCTGAGGAGCCCCCAGGCCCCTGGAGGGACACAGACACCCCTCACCAAGGCTTGGCCTTGGCTTGCCAAGAGAAGAACAGAATCACAGCACAGCTGAGCCACTGAAGTGTTAAAGACACCAAGAAGAATCAGCTAATACTGGGGTTTATTGGAACTTACTGCATGAAAAGAATCCATTTGGTGCCATGGAGATTGACAATTAAATAAACCATAAAACACACAGCAACACAGAGATCTGTGACGTTTGCATTACAAGAAAAAAGTGTTTAATCCACTGCAGGTAGGACTGCAGCTTTCACCCAGAAATCTTTTAAACAAACAAAAGATTGCACATCCTGATCCCCTCTTCCAAAGCACCCAAAGTAACTCTGTATCTTCATCTCTCTCCATACTACAAGGGCCTTGAGAAGAGATAGAGTTTCCTGAATTAATCACTTGGAATTTTAAGTAACAGAATAAAAGGATTCAATGCTATAAATCTATAATGAGAGCATAAAACAGGGAGTTAAATGCCATGTGCTAATTTCAATATATTGTTAAAAACCATTTGATCCTTCAGTGCGATAATAAATTAGAGAAGTAATAAGAATTTAAAGATTAAAGTTATTCATACTGGCATAGCTTAAAGTATTATTAAAATCCATCCCAACATAATAAATTTGTTTTTTAAGAAAGCATTATTATAGTACAGATACCTCCTCTTCCCATGTTTTTAGGGTAAGAAGAAACTGGTTTTGCTCACTTAAAGGAAGAGTTAGGTTTGTAACAGAACACGGGACATTCCTTCACTTTGTTTGGATAAACCTGAACAACCTTTGGTTGAGCTCACGTGCCCAGGACCCTCTGAGACACCACCCAAAACCTTATGAAATCATGAACACAACAGCTGGTAAAAACACAAGGGTGGGTTTCTTTCCACCTCTCTTGCTTTTCTGCTTCCAGGACTTGCTTTTAAAGGGAAATAAAGTGGCACCAGGTAACAAATCACGGGTCTTTGCCCAGGTGCAGACACCCAGGGGCACATGGGTGAGTGTCAGTGATGTTGTGGGCCTGGCCAGAGACACCCTGGAGCTGGGGCTGCTTTGGCAAGAGAAGGAGTAAACAGCAGTTACCAGGAAATTAATGTGGCTCCTTGGCACGCTAAGTCAGTCACATACATAAATCCAAGGAGGGCAGAACTGTAAGTAATGCTGGGTCCTGATAATGGAAAACCCAAGAAAAATGGACAACCAGATGTGGGAGTCGATGCCAAGTTTACAATTGATACACTCAGCATCAAGCCAGGGAAGGGACAAACGAGCCAGGAGCTGGGACTGATAACCAAAGAGACCAGATTATCCATCAGCCACTGCATGAACGGTGTGAACTCATTACCCAAAACCATGAATTTATAAAATCACCCCACTCAGGGACCCTGGTCCCCAGCTATCACAAACCTGACACACTCCTGGAGCTCCTCTCACAGCACAGCTCTGCCTTGCCCCACACCATGACTCACTTGGTGTTTGCTGGTTTTTAACTAAACTTTTCTTTGTTCTTCCCCATCTCTAAATCTCCTCTACCTCCTCCAGCCTATTTTTACTATATTTGTTGTCCAAACTCCCTCCATTACAGATACCCTGCCCTCCTACTCACAGACACTCAATGTGAACACCAAAACGACAGGTGACTTAAACCAGGTAAAACACACACCTATGAGAATTCCAGCTGCTCCCGGAGCAAGGGGAGCAATCCCAACAACAGCAGGACTGGGAAACAGCTCAAAGCACTGCTGTTATACTCAGGATCTTTAAAAAATTCAGAGAAATAGTTTTATTAATTAAAGGTCTGTAAAGCTGATGGCCATGAGGTATTAGAGAGGCTAAAGCCTGATGCCAATTAGATTTTCTAGCAGTAATGAGAACATCCATTGTCACACTGGGTAGGAAACGTCTGTATAAACCCCAGGGTCAGGGCTGAGACTGATCAGTCCCACGCCAAGGGGGTCTGGAGGAAACCTCCACTGTGTTTACTGCAAATTGGTGGTATTTGTTCAGAACCACATTATAAATCCAACCCATCAGGTGCCTGTCTGAGGGACGGAGCGAATCCATACCCTGAGTCCATCCTGCAAAGTATTAATTGTGCAGGAGGTCCCTGAGAGCTCAATTACTGATCTGCTCAAAGCCCAGGAGGCGAGGGCTGGGCCGAGGTGGGACTGGAGACAGGGACACAGTGATTAGTCTGTGGCCAGGGGTCAGACCAGCCACGCTGGGCTCCACCAGTGAGAGCTCCTGGGTCCTGCACAGAGCTGGAGTCTCCTCTCCGGGATGAGTCCCTCAGAACCAGACCACAGGCAATACTGGAACTGTCATTACTTCTTGCTCCCAACTAAAAACTGTATTCCAAGTGGAAATGCTGAGGAAACCCAGAACATAAAGGACAATTACTGATATTCAAAGAGGCAGCATCAAACTATATTAATAGATCCTGTATAAAATTCAATGGAAAATCTATTCAGGGCCAGGGGCCTTACCATTTGGAGTTTCCTTAATAGCCTCCAATAAATCTGGGAAGCATAAAGGGGCTGTTAAATTAACATTTTCCTGATCTGTCACCTGTGGCACAGTTAATTTGTCAAAAAATTCTTTTAGCTTGTCACTGGACACTGTATATTCTGACAAATGAAGTCTGGAATAAAATTGACAAAATATCTCGTTAATTTTCTAGGAAATCACAAATCTGATTCCATTAGGCTTTTATTGTTAGAAATGTTATATCCTACCAATCCTTTAAAAAAGTGAGGAGTAACTGGATACACTGAAAATGTACAATAAATCATAGAAAAATTTCCTAGTATTTTTATTGATGGATTCTTTTAAGGCTCCCTGGTGCTCTCCTACAGTATGTAAAATTTTTAAAAAATTAAATATTTAAAATCTATCAGGTCTTTCAATATAAGTTGTCTTTCTAAGATTGAAAATAAAATTTTAATCAAAGTCCATGAGGGAAGGCATCCCTCCCTCCAATACCAGATTATGTGTACCTCCAATAGATCACTGTGTGGCCACTGATACTTCACCTGACACAGGACATTTGGGAGAGCTCGCCCCTCCCAGGACAACTCACCCCTAAAAGGTGCTGAAGTACCTGCAAAACAGGGAGCTGGTGGGAGAGTCAGGTACACTGTGCCCTTCTCACTCCTGCTTTGCTTCACTGCACACCACAGCACAAAATTAAAACAAAGTCCATAAACATTTCCAAGAGAAAAGTGATTGATTTTCAACACTGACAATTTACTGCCTCCTCCTGCACAATGGAGTTCTGTGACTAAATGTTATATCACTTTAAGATTAGATGTTCTAATGATATAATGCAAAGATTTTACTGAATCATTATTTAGTGGGAGTCGTAAAAACCTCTTAAAATTAATCTTTCATGCACATCTAGCTTATCCAAAGTTAGCATTTAATTAGATGGCCTTGGCACGAATGAGCTTACTACTTTATTTGCTCAATCAGTATATGTCTCTTCAGTAATTATAATTAATTCAAGTCATTGACTCACCTCCCAGCAAACAACGCTAAACACTGCACAAAATGGAAACAAATGCTTTTCTGTTCCCAAATGCAAAATGTCTTCTCACTTTTAAACTCAGTTAAATGTTTTTTGGTTTAGGTGACAGGGTGTTGAATACACTCTGAGATCCAGCAGTCACCTCCACTACATAACTTACTCGCTTACGTATTTAATCAACACAGAAAATACTTGAAGGCGAAAAGTGGAAATATAATAACCCAGCATTTACAACACACAAAAGTTCTAACAGATCAGAGCACAGATGTTTATGGCAATACAAGGGACCATATTTTTCTTTTTCCTTCCTCCTCCAACCCACCACAGTGTTCCCTGCCATGGCAAAATGGGAATGGGGTTTATTCCATCAGGTGGTTACACCAGCACTGGGGTTTTTCATTACTTTGGGCACTTGATTCCTTTTGTTATTCTTAAGCCATGTGTGGAGGACACCAGCACTCTGCCAGCCCTGTAGCTTCTCAATGAAGCCTCAAAGTTGTTCCCTTCTGAGGAGTGGATTCTCCTTTGTATCACCCCAGCTTGTGCTGCAGAGTTAGCAGATCACGATGTAAAATTCCATTAACATCATTAAATACTTAATTTATCTTATTCACACTGTCACTATTCATAAAAATTTAACCCAGTAATTTCCTGTTATCCAAAGCATAACAAAGTATGAATATTTAACTCCAAGGTAAATAACACACTATTATTTTTTATTCTAAATTGTTGACTTCACTTAGCATGCCTGCTCTGTACAGCACCAGGCGATTTGTCAATTAAAGGTCCAGATGTTTCGCAGGCTGCAGAGGCAGCAGCAGCTCTGAGCAATGCGTCCTCTGCATCGCAATGATCACTACAACCCCAGCTCCAGGCTGCATTAACATGCTCGTGTTTTATTCCAGCCCCCTCCTAATGTACCAGTTAATTATACAACACACAGCTGAGAAACACCACCTCCGAGCTGGACAGTTTCCTTCCACGCTTCCACCTGAACGCGTCTTTACATGCACCTCAAAACCAGGATTTACATAAATAACCACGCAATCAAGCACCCAAATCGCTGCCTGCTCTTGCTTGGCATTCACCCTCACAATTAACAAAATTATGTAAGTCCTGAGCAAAGAATAAGACACATAATGCTGGCAACAGCACGTTTCAACTATAGTAACACACATTCACTTATACAATTCTGTGTGAATTAAAATCTGGTTTACTTGGAGTGCTATTAATATGAATTCTTAATACTGCTTATTTTCCGACAAATGTTATATGGATGGAGGGAGAAGCCTCAGATCCATCCCTGTTACAGCCCAGGCTGTGTTTATGTCCACGTAGGTGTCAAATTTAGGACAAATGGCCCTGTCCATCCCTCCCCTGCCAGGCTCCCGTGGCATTTTGCCCCACATAGGCTCCCTCTCCGCATGCCCAAGCAAACACAGAGGGTGGGATGTCCCACCAGCTGTGTGGCACCAGCTCACCCTGCCCGTGCAGCCCTGGGCTGCTCAGCTCCCACAGTTTTGGTGAAGGATGAAAACACACGTTTAGATTGATCCAAGTGCAATCGCTCCAGCTGCAGAAGAAATGCATTCATTACCCCAAACCATCCTCGAATTCCTTCTAGTGAGGAGAAGAAACAGCCTCTTTAGAAGAATTATTTATATTTTACTTACTAATAAACATTACAATTTAATACTGAGGAATAGAGTTATTCTTTGAAATAACAAAATGCAACCAAAACTTATAATTAAAACTACACCATAAACATTATTTGTGCGTTAAGGAACGTGCCACGATCTATTTTAACGAACAGATGCTCTAAAAAAGATAAATGTTTTCAGAAATATTCAATCCTTGAACAGATCAGCCTCTAATCCTCTGCTTCTGCTGCACAAAGCAGACAGCTCAAGTTCCTCGAGGACATCAGCCAACCTTAGGTGGAACATTTTTAATACATCACCGTGTCACTTTTTAATGTGCCACAATCTATTAACCACATGGCAAACTAACAGGGATTTTTAAAATATGGGTTTTATAGCTTTGCGCCGGTGATTAATTAAATAAATAGCCAGCGTTTCACAAATCATCCCTCTAATTAGTCTAACCCAGACACTGTGCATTCCCTGGCACTCCTGCCAGCTGAAGCTCACAGAAGGGCAGCGGCAGCGCCCGAGCGCGCCCGGCACCGCCAGCCCGGGCTGGCACCGCACCGCCGCCGGCCACGCAGGTGCTGCAGTCAGCTGGAATGTGGCTCCAGCTGCTTGGAAAACATGTTCTGTGCAATTATTCTCCCTCATCCTGAAGGAAACCATCGAGATAACAAAGGGAACAGAGCCGTGTCTGGGGTTTGACCTGAAGTAGCGAAGTTGTGCGCTGCAGAAAATGAACAAATATTAAAGGCAGATGCCGGAAAAAATGCACCCGCTAAATGATACATTTTCTGTCAAAACATTTCAAAGTTGAAGCTACAACTA
>JAMPIT010000308.1:7805000-7902500 GCA_026261815.1 Monarcha castaneiventris obscurior
TTAAAGCAGTATTGCTTCTTTCTTAAGTTCTTTATCTACTTTCTTTAAGTAAAGCTATTTAATACTGGGGATTGTGGAAAACATTTGTTCGTGATTATGCAGACATACAGTCAAACAAGACTGAAACAAGAGCAGCATGCAAAAATGTATTTAAGGACTATCATCCCAAAATGCTGCTAAAAGCTATTAACCAGTACGTGTTAATTGCCACAGCATTCATATTAATTTTCACTTCGGGCCCGACATTGTGGAATATTTCCCCTGATACATTTTAAACAAAGTTTAATTTAAGGAACTGCTTCTATCAACACTTATGAAAATTAACAGCCAAGCAATTAGCACTCATGAATTATCCCTTCCCCCATGCTTGCTACAGCATCATTTTTAAAACAGTTGCTACATGAGAAATGGTTGCTTTTTAAGCCATTATCAAAACTAGCCACAAGAAACCTTGTGGCACTACAGAGAAGCACCATTCCTCACCAAAGGATTTTTAGCATTTGTCCAGCCAAAAATTACACTGACCAATTTTCAGTTAAATTATCTCCAGCAGTCAAACAAACACCAGAGAACTCCGTAAGATCAGAAAAGCCAAACTTCCTTCTAACTCCATTTGCAGCTAGTCATGACAGCAGAAGTAAAAATATCTTGAGAAAATCTGGTCTGCCTGCGGGAAAGGTTTTTGGCCTCATAACTCCAGTTTACTCTGGAGCCCAACAATTCCTTCCTTACATTTTTGATGCCTTCTGCACCTCTTTCCTGCCTGAACATTGGGAAGCTCAGCTGAGTCACTGAAATGAGCCATCACCACACTCCTGCGTGCCACCTGTGGTACCTGGACAGGACTTTCAGCTCTGTCTTACACTGAGTCTTTTTTTCCCAACATTATTAAAACTCAGCAAGTTGGAACAATAAACCGTCAAAATTTGATTTTCCAAGTCCTGTAAACAGAAATACACATGAATTTATTTATCAAATGGGTGATAATTTAATTTGCATGCAGACAAAAGAAATCAATTTGGCCAGTGATTTCTTAAGCCTTCAAGTAATTTTCTATTCCAATGACACCTGAAGGAATTATAAAGAACTAAAGGTTCATTCAATACAAAATTCTTAGAAAGAGTATGCAAGATTTATTGACCAAGACATACAACCCATGTGCTTTACAAAACATGAAATGGTTCCATAGCTGAGGTTTACTTTAACTATTTCAAGGAAAAACTTGCAGAAAGAGTTGAAAGTAGTTACTCTATGTGTGGCTTTTGTTAAAAGCTGAAGTTTTACAATGTACAGAAAACCACGAATCTGTCCTGGGTACTGCCAGAGCAAATTGTGTGGATTCCTGAGCTGCTTAGAATGCCTCCATTGTAGCTGTATCTCACAAACCATATTCTCTACTGTTTTGATAATTAATGCAGTGATCAGGACAGGAAGAAATTAGAGTGCTTTAAAATTTTACTATTTCATAAAATCGCAGAAGTGGTTATGAAAAAGACACTAAATCTGGCAGGAAACACCTGCAAGATGTAAGCATTGCCCACGTTGGCCTGGGTGGGATCACAGCCCATGACATGCTCTGATTGGAACTGAAAAGCTGAAAACAAAGCATCCAAGGGCGGGGATTGGGGAAGGAGGACCCTGAGGAGGATTTATTGGATTTCAGGTCAGTTAGGGACCCGAGTCAGTGGTGAAACCAGTCAGGATGAGCAGCACAGACACGGGCACAGAGCTGGACATGGAGAACACTGAGCTCTCCTGCCTTGCCCATGCACCAAAAAATGAGTGTTAATGAACAACCTGAAATCTGCATTACCAAACTCAAATACATATGAAATAAAGGCCTGGTTATAGTTTTAAGGATTTCAGAGCCACTGTGACCCCCTGAGTAAATACATAATTAAGTAGGGTGTTTTTAAGACATGTTTAATTAGGCCCCCAGCCCCTCCTCACCCCCCGCCTCTCCCCAGTTATGTACCATTTCCCCCAGAGATACACGGCTCTGTTAATTATGTAAATAAGTCATGCACTATTCCCTGAAAGAATTATATTTCTGTGAAACACTGCTCATCTATTATAAATAAAAATAAATACAAGACATATGATATTTCATTAAAAATAATTTTTAAAAGCTCGATGGTTTTTGGTGTTTTATTACTGACTGAAAATACACGAGAACTGAAGTAAAATAACTCACAACTGGACTATGTTTCTTCTATATCTCAGATGGTCAGCCAAGCATTTAAACTACATAATACATACAGAACTACAGAGAATAAACTTTATATGCAAACTATCGATACACTTACCAGAGTAATAGAAACAATGGTGTTATAATTAATACAGTGAGATAACACTCTAACAAAATGCCCATTCAATTGTTTTGGATTGTAAAGAAGGTATTTTGATTTGCAGGTCACAACTTAGATAATTCATGTCAGACTCTGCAAACCCCAACTGATTGACATTGAGGTATTTCCTTAACCTCTCAAACTGACATGTAGAGTGCAGCTTCCTTCCAGTGGACCAAACACCTGCTAAATGTGCCTGACTTCAATATGTGAAAATTAAGATGTTCACTATAGACAACTACAATTTCTATTAATATAGTAAAAGTTAGCTTGGATTATCAAAGAGGGAAGGAAAAATGCTGAAGTTCCTCAAGTTCCTGAGAAACAAAACTTGAACCTGGATTAATTACAACAGAACTCTCTTAATAAAGAAGTCTTTTGTTTTTACTTCCCCTATACATGACATGAGAGTTCATTTAAATGTTTGCCCAACTGAAATTTCATGGTACAAGAACAGCAAACCTGGAGTTTAGAATAAAATGCTCTTGGTGCTGTCAGCATCAAAGTGCTGCTGTCGCTCATTAATGAGGCCAGGAGTTTTGAAAACCTGAGCTAGCACTAATTGCCACATGCTAATAAATATAAAATCACAATAGAGGAGCTTTTGCACATGAACTTCATAGTCTGAAGGTTACCATTTCACAACTATTCCAAATACTCCTAGAAATGTCAGGGGAATTACAGATCTGACTTTCCACTTCAAGAACACCTAACAGAATATGAAATTCTTCCATCACAATGGTAATGAAGCTCAAACTCTATCCTCCCACAGGAGATTCCACAAACAAATCCAGTAGAAAACAGATCTGTGGAGTATTTATACTTGTTTTGGAACAATATGACAATGATCCATCACACCAATGCTTATTTTTCAGTTTCTAGAGTTGATGACAAAGAAAAATATTTGACAATAAGGAGTACAGGGAAGACATTTATCCCCCAGTCTGAGCAGTATCAGTTCCATCTCCTGACCTCCATGACCTGCCAGGTTTGCAGCCAATCTCCTCCCTGTGTTACACAAATGAGCACTTGTGCAGAAATACATTGATCAGTGCTTCTTTTTGCCTCGGACACTGACCTACTGATACTTCAGTTTTCCACCCTCAAAACAGGCCGTGACTTCTCCCACTCTCACTAGAGCACTGAGGATAAAGACGTGAACCATTGAATATTCAGCAAGTGCTGTGATGTGGATAGACAGAACAAGTTTGGGTTTTTTTTAAATGCCAAACAACCAATCATTTATACAAAGGGTGCCATGATAGTTGAGAGACGTCCCAGGACTCTGTCACAGTAAAGGTGCACCTCACTAACCTGCTGGAGAAGGAAACAGCAAGGCAGAGAGGCCTAATTCTCAGTCCAGAATTTAGTAATGGAAACAGGAAAAACGGTTCTACTGAACCTGGAACCATCACATTTGCCTGTTTCTAGATAACCACTGCCAATAGCTGGTGGCCACCCTAAAGTCTAACTGGAGCTTGCACAAGTCAGTGCACAGGAGCAGTGCCTCAGGCCTGTCCCTGCCAGGGGACCCTGGTACCAGACAAAACCACCCGGTCACTCACCTTGCCGTCGAATTTTGAGTACTCATTGAAGGGGTTGTTGAGCTGCAGTGGACACTGTTCCAGTCGCACAGAGAGGATGGACTGCTTCCCAGAACATGGGGATTTCACTCTGAAATTCTTCTTTTCAAACAGCGAGCTCAGCTCCTCTGCTGCAGATCAGAAGAGAGATTAGAGGCATCGTATGAGGAGATGTACAGAGGCTGCTGCTTTACCACTGAGAGATAACATCATAAGAGGGAGCACAAAATCAAATAAGTAAACCAACAAATGCTTAGGCTGGGCAGGATCTACTACCACTCTTTCATAGCCCAAAGATATGAAACCCTTAAGAAGTCTGAATGATGCTCCTGTTTAAGCTGAGGAAAAGGTGAGTTTTTCCTACACAGAGAATAGAACTGATCAGTATAAGATCCACTCGAGTCAAGATAAAAATCAAGAGAATGACACATTCCTGGTTTTTCTGCTTGCCTGCCTTCTCCTAAATGAACAGGGACACTGGGGAAAAGAGCTGCTGACACATGAACAGCACAGTTCACCCTGAGCCTGCAGCAGGGGACACGGTGCCACATCCCAGGACAGCACCACGCTGCCCAGCACTGCCCTGCAAGGACACCCTGCTGCCAGCCTGGCACCACACCTCAGCCACAAGAATCATTCCTGCAGATTTTACTCATGGTAGGTTGGATATGGCCTCCCCTCATAAAAATGTCAGACCTGAAACCACCATTCCAGATCAACAGTCTGAACGATAAAAACAAAAAAGCTTTCTAAAAACAAAGGGGATCCAAGTTCAGGAGTTCTTTGTGTGGTCTGTGAAGGCTCATAAAAGCCTTTTTATGTGAAGAAAGTGCACAGCTGAATTTCCAACAACAATTCAACTTCAAATTTACAGCCATACTTCAAAAAAACCCCTAAAAAATAGGACTTCTTATGTTACAAGGCCACTATGAAATCAGGACAGAGCCCGGGGTGTTTCAGCACATCAGCACCAACGGGTCTCATCTGCAGAGAACTGTGACTGAATCTGGACGAGGTTTCCCACATCTGCTCCAGGAACCAAGAGCCCCCAACCTCCATCAATCACTGCCCAAGAACCAACCCCAGCTCGCCCAGCCTGGCACTCCTGCACTTGGATTTTCCTCACAGCTCACAGATTTCCATCTTGCTTCTCCAGGGAAATGGAACTGTTCCCAAGGCAGAATGACCTGGCACCTGATCTGCAGGGAGTTGGTTCATTTCTTAGAGTGCAAAATTAAAACTTGTCAAATGATAACCGGTCAAAAGCTCCATTTATTTTTATCAGCAGATTGCCTTAAAATTCAGGCAGTTGGCAGAGGTGCTAAATACTGGCACTGAGAGATCCCCAACGGGCTTGTGAGAGGCTGCAATTAACCAAAAAAGGCTTCATTTAAACCCTTTCAACAAGGCCACTTTAACTCCACTAGGTTGTTTTGGTTTTTCAACAAGCTCTTATACCTGTTTGCTGTTTTTGTTAAAAATCTCTACCATTATGCTGGAGTATTACCTTTAACTGATAATTCTTGGGCATTTGGAAAGGACCTCAGAATCCACTTGTTGCTGTGTTCACACACAATTCTCCCTAATCCCAAATTCAAGGAGCCAAACACACAAAGCCTCATACACCCATGTGATGAAGAGGAAGGTACAGTGGATATCCTTAAGGGCTCCTCCTTCTCCTTGCTGCCGTGTTCACACACAATTCTCCCTAATCCCAAATTCAAGGAGCCAAACACACAAAGCCTCATACACCCATGTGATGAAGAGGAAGGTACAGTGGATATCCTTAAGGGCTCCTCCTTCTCCTTGCTGCCGTGTTGTTCATATAGGTAAGGGAGAAACATGCAGAACTCAGTGGCTAAGCAGAGCAGGAAAATCAGCTCTGCCAACAGACCCTGAGTGCCTGGAGTTTTTATGTAACTTACTTATTTTTTCATTTAAATCTATTCTGCAGTAGGCAGGGATGGATCTATTTGCCTGCAGCCCAGCACATTGCTCAGGGGGGATGACTCTGTGGGGACAGAGGCTGTGTGTCTGCAGGGCAGCACGTGAGGGAAGGAGAGGTGATGGAGGAGCCCTGGGACCGAGACGCCGGGAGCGGCAGAGGCTGCGCAGGAACCCAGAGCCTGAGCCAGTTCAGTGTGCAGCAGAGACAGGAGAGAGATTTGCATCATCATCAGCCAAATGCTATAAAATATGGAGCAAAGAGTTGGAGGTTATGGTAGATTAACCTTTAAAACCTACAACTCTGCTTACAGAAGGAGAAAGGCAAAAACATTTCAGAATGCATTAGCAGGGGTATCCAACACAGCTGAACACCGAATTAAGGATTAGTGAGACTGTGCTGCTCCTGTGAGCAGCTTTGTTCACTCCTCTGAAAAAGATATCAGAGTGCTGGAGAACACAAATGTGTGCAAATGACAGTCACGGGGATATGAGGAATTAGGCAAAAAAAGGGAGATTACAGAGGGACCTCATTAAGATATACACAAATTTTGAAAGAAGTAGGCATGACAGACGATACAAAGGTTTGAATGTGTGTCAAATACAACAGAAATAGAAATTAGCTTGAGTTCTAAAATACGAAAATTGAGACAGATTTGTAATTTCATATATTACAATTTAAACTATGTAGAACATGCAGTCACAAATACTTAACTATATAATTAAAAAAACAGAATTGAATATTTTTTGAGAAATCAGTGATAATAGTTTTACCAAGGAAAGGCCAGATAAGCTAAGCCAGCATTTATTATGCTTGCATTTAAGCAGATCATATATACTCTTTATTTCTTAAGATTTGCACCTTATCTAAAAAAGTAGCTACAGAAATAGTCTATACAAGTAAACTACAAAATCCTCCATGGCACCCAGCGTGCCAAATGCTGCTGGAAACGGCTGGGAAGTCCCACGGAGATGCTGATCTCGCATTTTTGAATGCAGACACCTGCCAGTTCCCTGCCCTAGAGCAGAGCCACCTCCTGTCCCCACACTCCCAAGATGACAGGAGAGCTTTGCCCTGCCCAGGTGCCCTCCCTGGGACACCTCGAGGTTACAGAACACACAAACACCGCAGGGATGCTGCAGAGTGCAAAGCCCAAAGCAGCCACTCAGCTACTCCAGGCCAAACTGGGTGTTCACCACTTCTCCTTTGCCTTTATCAACTCTGTGGCCACGGCTGGCACCCCCCGGGCAGCACAAAGAATTGGCATTTCCTCTACGCTTTGAAAGCTCAGGGGAAAATTACAAACTGCAAATGTTGTAACCATCAAAGGCAGGAATGAAGCCAGTAGGAAAATAGAAGACCTTTTCTTTTACCTGAGCAAGAAGTATTTCTGTCTTTCCACTGAACGTTTTTGCATTTTATTTGATTTTGTCTCTCTTTCCGCAGACGTTCTAGTCTCTGAGCTTGAAAAGAAATATTACAACTATAAGTTTGTCAATGAAAGTTTACTATAAACAAAGACATAATTAACTACCTTTATATGAATAAAGATGTTTTATACTGCATATGTAGGGAAAAAAGTCATAAAATTTTAAAGGTGGCACCCCTGAAAAGCAAATACCAACAAAAACATGAAAATGTTCTTGATTTATAATTGAAATTAGAGGATATAAAACATTAATAGAGATCATAAAGATAGTATTAACATGGAAGAGAATAATAAAATGTGAAAACTTCTGTGATTAATATGACATTTCATTATATAAATCATTAATAACGGTCTTAAAGGAATTTTAATGCACAAATGAACTGAAGTGAATATTACATTACAGGAATAAAATTACTGTTATGAATTACTCTACCCGTTTCAAAAATTAAAGATAAATGAACTCAGACTAGACTATTAAAGTTTTAAATATAAAATCCTTTATCTAAAAATCATGAAAATTATAAAATGTCAAAGCGATATAAATTAGCACAGCTTTTTCTTCAGTAGGCTGAAACAGTTTATAGGTAGTAAAATAAATGATTTGTATCTTCACAACATTAGTCAAATCCTAAAATGAATATAATATTTCTTTACATATATTTTGACTCCATCTTCAAAATATGGTTGATAAAAAAAGCCCCAAATAATCCTTATACCAAAGAACTTGCAGCCCAGGGTACCAGACAACAACTTAAATTGCCTTTTTTTTGTTAATAGTAAGAGCTTCCTTGGGGAAATACCTGATGGAAGCCACCCAAGACAATGACCCCAAGAAACCACTGATGTCATGAAGAGTCCACTCAAAATAAGCAGATTAGACTGGGAAGTAGAACTAACAGTGCTGATCCCTGAAGGAAACAATTTGCTGGATATATTAGCAATTTTGATGTATTGAGATAATTCATTAACTAAAATGGGTTTGTAGAAGAGATTCTAAAATGCTAAATTACTCTGACAATTTTTGGATACAATTAGATTTCCCTGAGCCTTTTCAGCAATTAAAAAATGTTAATAAATACTTTCTATCCCTTCTGTTATTATTCTTTTACATTTAGGTCTTTGAACTGAATTGTGGACAAGGAAGTAATACTTTTTCCCCCATAAAAACTGTCAACCAGGGAACTGACAAAAAAATACTCCTTTGAGTTTAAACAGCTGTAACAAGCAGTTTAAGGTACAAGTACAAACGGGGATTTTGATAAGTATCTCCCATTTAAGTCAACACCATGTTAGAACCTGAATACCTCTAGGTAGCTTCCTCTTAATGAAATAAGAAAACTATCTCTCCTCTTAAGTTTAAATATTGGGAAAACACTGTTGTAGCATAGATATTTTATTCTAAAAGAAAAGCTCCACATTTTCACTAGTTACTGCCCATACTTAAACCCAAAACTACCTTCCAAAACCCCTTCTGCCCAAACGAGCCATCATAAAAGATCTGTTAGATTAACAGGTAAACAAAGGATAAAGGAAAAACCGTAGACTAGAAACAAGAATAATGCATGTTTTTATCCTGTTTGCTATTTCCACCCCTTGTCAAAACAAATGCACAGTCACCACCTCCACTGACTCCATCCTGCTCTTCCACCTACAGCTGATCCCAAGTGACCATTTCACTGTGGGACTGTGCTACAGCAGCGCCAGATCAGATGGAACGATCAGCACCTATTAGAAAGGTGAATTGTTCAAGGCTCACTCTCACATGCAGCCAGTGAAAGCTTTCAGTGTGAAAAATGTCCCTGGCCAAACGCAGTTGTGGTTCCATGAACTGTCAGCAACGAGCTGAGCCTCTGCTCCTGGGCCTGGGGACTTTTCTGCTCGCCCTCATCCAACACCTGGCACTGACCTCTCCACCTGACATGCCAGAGCTGAGGCAGAAAATCAGCTCCCTCCCAACCCTGACTTTGGAATGTGCCCCCAGCTGGCACTTGAAACGGCTTCAGTCCATAATTCAAATGGAGATTATCCTATCAGTCTGCTCCCTGGGTGAAATGACCCTTCAGAATTATTTTCTGGAGCAATTCTATAAATCTTCAAACTTTGCCTCTCGTTCCTCGTGAGCTACACCATGCCCTGAGCTCAGCCAGCCCCAGGACAGCCTGGCACCCTGGATTCCCACCACGCCTTCCTGGCAGGTTGGGCTGCAATCTATGATTTCCAAACCTCACTCTCCAGCACAGGAGATCAGTGCCCTGCCTCTTCTGGAACTTTTCACAACTTTCTACTTGTGAAAGGCATTTCAGTATCTCCAACACCATACAAGTTTTCCTGGTGAGGCAGAGCACAGAGGTGCTTTCTGGGCTCTAGGTGGTGTTATAATACCTGCAGAAATAATTTTAAAAAATATATACAGGAACAGAAAAAAGAGGTTAGAACTGACCACTGCACACCAACCCTCTCATCGATATTTTACCTCACAGAACTCCTGTTCTTAATATTCCTCAGGTCTAAGCAGAAGTCTGGATATCCCTCGTATGTAACACCACGTGGGAGTGCTTTCTGCCAGTCACGACAAAATGAGTGCATTTTGCAAAGGTGTTCACCCTTAAACTTTCTAATTTGGTAGCTCAAACCCTAGCTCAAGGTTTTTCTAAGAAATAAAACTTTAGGAGACAAAATACAGACAAATCATTCCCTTTGCTGGCTCACATCAAACTTCATTGCACTCTTTTATAACAAATACATTTAATGCCTCACTAGGCAGATTTTTTTCTCAGAAAATAACTATCCTGTTCAAAAGTTAACACCCCTCCAGACAGTAACAATAGAGATATCAAAGACTGTTCATGTACTTTGGATTTAGATTTGATGTCTTCACAATCTGAATTTTTTTATATATATAAAACTGACTACCTCAATGTTCCTCTGTACAGGAATAGGTAAAACAGCAATTAAAGCTCAGTTGACAGCACACTAAAGTAACTGAATCATTACGTCTCATCTTCTATAAAAGGGCCTCAGCATCACAAAAGAAGTTTGACAGACACCAAGCCAGTCACGCTCTGGTTTGTCCATGCCAGACTAAGGGAGGAGGAACACGAAAGGCCAGAGCTGCTGCAAGCACCACGCACCTGTGTTTGATCGTCTTCTGATTCCAAAGTCCCAGCTTGAGGTAATATCGACTGATTGGGAATATACATAGCCCTGAGCCTCCCCATTGCTTCCCTGTGGTTCTGACCCATTATCCCCATATGCTGACGAGGGATTAAACTTCTCCAGGTCAACATCGTGATCGATCAGGACCATTTCACACATCCCTGTGTCATCACTGGTCACGTGCGACTGCCGAATGTGAGCAAGGATAATGGTTGGGTTGTCCAGGAAAGCCATTCTGTCCACAAGTCCACCACTTCACTGTACTATCTTCTCTCCATCTTGTTTCATGGACACACGTACCTAGAAAAAACAGACACAACTTTTAGGAAAAATAAACCCCTTCAAACACAAAAAGCTCAAACACCCCCTTCCAGAAGGTTCCTATTTGGGATGCACACACCCAGACTGACTCGGGGCAAACTGCTTAGCTCTGCTCCAGTTTACTTAAGCTAGACTGGCTGCTGAGGTCCATTTAAGGAACCGTGGGTTTGGAGGACAGCTTGAAACCTGAGTCAGGACAACAGAACACAACAGATACCTACGAACAGGTCCCAGTACTCTACAACACATGGCTGCTGTAAGGCAAAATACTCCACAGTGCTGCACATAGGAGGATGGCAAGAGAATACAGACCAGAAACATCTGCCTATTCCAACTAATCCACTTACAGAACTGACAGGGTTTTGGATTTCTTTTCACCCATCATAACTGTGTTACAGTTTTGCTTCTGCATCTACACACCAGCTCTTTGACTACCTTATTACAGACCCTCTTCAGGTTTTGTATTTCCAGGAAAAACTTCAAACATTAAGAGATTAGTGTCTCAGGGCAGAATATTGAACATCTGCTGCTGCACGGTGCTTCACACAGGGCAACTGCTGCAACACAGAAAGCTCTGTGACCAAATACCACACGCCTGAGCTCCAAAGCACTTTAAGAACAGTAATTGCCACTTACCTAAGATATTTCATTCAGAGCACTCAAGTGGCCTTTTGAAACAAAGTAGAGGGCAAAAAGGAAAAGGAAAAAACCCCAAACCACAAAACCCAAACCATGCTCACGTTGTTATCTGATTTTTCTGTAGCTGTGGATTTGTAGTTATGTCAATCTAATTCAAGCCCGGGCTGACACTGAAAGGGGTAACTCCATGCCCTGCCTGGCACTGGTCCAGGAATTCCAGTACCTCCCAAAGCTGGCAGTGGAGCTGTGGGATGAGCTGGATCAAAAAATGACCTGCAGAACATAACCTAAAAGGAAAAAATAAATTATTCCTGTTCACGCAGTGAGTCCATCAGTGAGCAGCGGCAGGAGACACCGGGACACCTCCACCTGAGGGGGCTCGCTCTGAGCTCACACATAGGGCAAGACTAGATGTGAATTCCAGAAGTTTAAAATCCCCACTGCTTTTCTAACCAGAGAAAACCACTTTAACCTGGCTATAAAGGTGTATGTGTGAGTTTGGATGGGATCTCCAGAGGCTTCTGCCAGCCTCGGCAGCACTGCAACTCCACACTCTGTTTTAATTTTCTGACTCTTTCCATCAAAGTAAGTAGGGCTGCTCCTGAGGGGGTTCTCACTGCCCTCCAAGGGAGAGGCCACAAGGCAAATGTCCCACCCGAAGGCAGCCAAAGTGTGTCTGGGGCTTTGACCAGTGTGGCCAGCATTGTGTGGCTTGGATAACACTGACACAGCCAAATACCATTTATGGACATTGCAAAACATGTGTTGAGAATGTTCTTTAAATTGAATTATTTCTACTCACTGATTAGGAAAGGCCACCTTTACCTGCAAGAGGCAAAAACTTGTTTAAATAAGCAACAGCCTCGGGCGTCACAAAGGTCTGCAAACTCCCAATCAAAAATTACTGCTGCCCCATCAATGTGTCATATAAATGTTGGCATGTTAATTGTGTATTTATAAGATTGTTAATGGTTAGTTAATTTACCTCCCACACTATTATTGTACTTGAAATGATTTAATGTCTGCTGAGGGAGTTAACAACATGTAACAGCAGATGCGAGAGTTTTACCTTTATACTCTGCACCCCGACTTCCTGCCATTAACAGTCATGTGCTAAATCAGCCAAGCTTCTTCCCAACTGTACATGTGCAATTGCCTTTCCCATAAACCTGAACGGCGAGAAGGTGCTGGAAATTCTACAAGTTTAACACAAACATATTTTTATTTCCTCTTCTTCAGAATTTTCAAAAAGATACATTAAACTAATTTATCAATACATTAATACTAACTGGAAACTCTCTGAACAGTTAATATCCCTAAAAAAAAAAAAACCAGAAGCTCAGACTCCCCCCAAATTCAGTTCAGGTTTTGATGCTATATTTAGTAGTTGTAACCTACAGAATTCTAACCAGTTCCTCCCATTGATAAAGGCAAACCACGGCACAGACCTGACTTTCTGAGCATCAGCATCTTATACATGCTTTAATCATAAACAAAAAATAACTGTTCTTCTAATACTTGTGTATACAAATAATATTCTACTGTTGAATAAACCACATGCAGACAGCTGTGTCAAACATACTCTGTGCAAACACTAAAACCAAAGAGAGCGATGTAAAATCTCCACAATTTTAGAGTTTGGTATTTCTGTACAACAGGATACACAGGCTGGGGTTTCCATGCTGTACTGATGGGCAAACACCTGTGATTCATCACACAGGTGGACAGAGACCTTCACTTTCTTCCTGATCTTTATGATTCACCTACCTAACTTTCTGCACATTGTCTGATCAACATCCCAGCAATGAATGTTCCCTCTCCCCCTTCTCCTTGGCCCCATCGCTGTGATTCTGCCATGCCCTGAGGCCCCTGGAGAGCACAGCCCCCCATTAGCCCTGTGCAGTTACAGAGCATCCCCAAAGATGTCAAATTGCACCATCAAGAGGCTGAACGTCTCGCCAGGATTCACAGGAACTTTGTGGCAGAATCAGACAGCTGCATCTCAGTCTACTATTTTTATCAGCAGTATTCCTCTTCCAGTACCCCACGGCTATATTTATGGCATCGATAGACTCTCCCAGCGAGGGAAGCAGGGCTTTATGCAGATCAGCCTCATTCATAACCCGGCACACAATGAGGAATGCAGAGCGCGCTAACAAACGATTCCGCTCCCAGGAGGTGACACAAAGGTCTTGGAAAAGGATCTGCAGCTATACAGGCTGTACCTTAAACACACAGCTGAACACAGCTGAATTTTGGGAGGCAACTTCATCATCACAATATGTTAACTGTTCCTGTGACCCTCCTGCTTGCTTGGTGTACTGCAATTATTTAAATAAAGATCGTCTCGCTTTCCCCTTTCCCCACCGAACACCCCACACAGAGCATCATACCCGCATGTTAACCCTCATGAGGTGACAAGGAGATACCAAAGCAAGTGTGAGATTAGGGGAAAGGACAAGCTAAGCCTCACGAGTGCCATCCCTGCCATCCATCCCGTCGCCGGGCGCGTGTCAGCGCAGACGGCAGCAGGCGCAGCTGGAACCACGCTCCCGTGCTGGACCCACTGACTGGTGGCACTGCAACCATGTGTCAGCCCGTGCTGACTGCTGTTTGCAGAGGAAACGTTTGACCTTGAGCGTGAAAAATGCTGAGCGCAGCTTTCCTTACTTTGGGGAAAACACAGTTATTTTGGAATGGATTTTCTGGGTTTTTTAAAATATACACACAGTTGGATTTGACAAAATCCCTCGCTCTCAGAGCCCAGAGCAAGGTGGCTCGTCACTGTCACACCTCCATGCCAGCACCAGAGCTGGGGCAGCCGTGTCTCACCTCCACACCTGCCAGCAGTGGGGCAGGGCCCCACTCTGCCCCCAGCCCTGCTCCCTCCTGCAGGCTCCTGACACATTTTCCAGTAGAACCATGGATTTTGCTTGGCAAAGGGACACCAGTGCCAACAAGCACTTTCACACCCTGTAGTCGTCCCCGTAAGTTCACAGAGTCCAGGTCAGAACCTTCCAGCTCCACCAAATGCCCTGTGGTGCCACCAGCACGTCTCCGACTGAAGGGCACTGTCCCCAGACTGCCAAGCCAGTGCCACCTTCCCACAGCATCTTACAGGAAATATTTTCCTCACATGAAGGGTTGGTATTTTTGCCTTTCATGCTTTGAAATACACAGACCTCTAAATAAGCTACAAGAAACAATAAAATCAGAGAAAGCCGTCAGCAACTAAAAATGTTCTGCTGCAGGAAAGAGCTACAACTCTGAAGTTCCACCAATTTTAATGGAATGATTTTAAGAGTCCTCCAGTTCAAATGGCTAAAAGCAGTTCCAAATTCTCCACACAACTCTCAAGCCAATTCCTGCAATGTGTCTTCCTCTCTAAATTATAAAAGTAAGAAGTGAGAAGCAGGGGAAAAAAGTCTTCCTTCCTCCTGTTCTACAAAGCTGTAGCTTGCTTTTTTTTTTTAATGTTTAAATAGACTATCCTCGTTTAAGGAAGTAATAAACAGTAAAAGCCCTATTCAAAGTAAACAAAAGTATTCCGAAGACATGACCTGTAGAAGGTACAATTTGGATTCAAGACAATTACTGACAAATTCAAAACACAGCAAGCTGGAAAAATTATGTACCATTGCAGGTCATGTTATCATTCAAGGGCTTCCACAGTCCCTGTACTCAAACACCTCCTTGACTGTAGCTCTTTAAAGTGATCTTTAAAAACTAATGAAAAAGATAGGCAGATTAGAATTAAAAATTGATTTTTCCCCCGACGTCATATAAGCAGGAACAGGATGGCATGAACATCAAAATTTATGATTCAGGTTATATGAAATAATTTCCCAGTCAACTTCTGTCTGCAATTGCACAAGAAATGGTTCTGGTTATCTGCATTTGCAGCAGCACAAATAATCAACCCCCTCAAACACAGACAGGTCCTGGGCAGGCAGGATAAAGGAAAAAGTGAACTGCAATATATGAACATTCAAGTTTATGTTTCAGCAAAAGCTCAAGTGCATTTAAGAGTGAATAGTTATCTGCAAAAGCTGTCACTCACACTCTGGTCCTATCATTAAAAAGGAAATAATCATTTACAGTCATATAAAGAGGCTCTCTCACAAGAGAGACTGGAATTGCGAAGTTATGATGAGCAAACATTACATTACACACAACTTCCAACAAATTATTTGTTCATTTCCAGACCTGTAAATCAATCTGGCATTAGCTCTGTATTTCTGAATTTCTTGGAATTTGGCTATACTTCTGTTGTCATACTAATCAGGATGCAAATTACACCAATTCCAGTATTTTAATTACTGAGCTGTAGAGGGGGGTGAAAATACTGGGGTATGTATGGGAAGTATTCACTTTTCTCTTTCCTGATCTTGTCAAATCTTTGCTTAATTGCAGACAAGTTGATTCTCTGCTAACCTGAGAAATTTTGCATCAAGATTTTAAGCAAATAAATAAGTATAAAAAATGCAGAGATTATAAATTAGGGCAGACAAATCTGTATCTAGACTCGTGCCTGCAAAGAGCATTCTATCAATATAGTGAAATGCTAATCTCCTAATTAACAACCTAATTAGGTAATTATGGCTTTGCAGAGGGATGCCTAAATGAAATATGACAACATGGTCACCTCTTTATATGGCACCTGTGGGCCTTTTCAGCTGTCACTGCCGAGAGTGCAATATCAATTTGAACAGATGACAAAGTGTTGTCATTTTTCATTCAGATATTGTGCTGAATGCTGGGATCGAGGCCGCTCCGAGACGTGGCATCTTGCCTGGGCTTTGCCTCATCTAAATATGTGCAAACACTTTGCTTAATTTTTAATGCCTCTGATTAAGCTTGGTTTTCCATGCTGTCTGCAGGCATTCCCTGACACAGCTGCAGTGTCACCCTGGGATGACCCACAACCCCGGAACCCCCGTGACCCAATTTCACAGCACGTGTGCGGGAGAATTACAATCCAGAAAAAATATCTGAGTATCTGAGTTCATTTCTGAGGCTTAGCTGCTGTTGGCTTTGAAATAACAAAAGCAGAGTGCCTTGTAAATAACACATTATAACATTCATTTTACTTTTATTCCTTCTGAACACTCTTCTCCAGGGGAACGGGAGAGGGTGAAGCTGATGGGACTTTTGCACAGAAAGCTGGGAAAAAACACTTTCAACAAAGGTGCTTTTACATGGAACATTTTTTGTCACTCATATGCCTAAATTGCTTTAAAGACAACTCGCTGAGCTTGAACATTCCTAAAGGATATCAACCTGTTGGAGCAGGTCTGGAAGAGGCCACAAAGATGATTAGAGGGATGGAGCACCTCTGCTATGAGGAAGGGCTGAGAGAACTGGGATTGTTCAGCCTGGAGAAGAGAAGCCCAGGAGTGACCTAAATGCAGCCTTCCAGCATCTGAAGGGAGTCTACAGGAAAGATGGAGAGACACTATACACAAGGGTCTGGAGTGACAGGACACAGGGAATGGCTTCCCACTGCCATAAGGCAGGGCTGGATGGGGTATTGGGAAGGAATTGCTCCCTGGGAGGGTGGGCAGGCCCTGGCACAGGGTGCCCAGAGCAGCTGTGGCTGCCCCTGGATCCCTGGCAGTGTCCAAGGCCAGGCTGGACATTGGGGCTTGGAGCACCCTGGGATAGTGGGAGATGTCCCTGCCCATGGCAGCAGGTGGAAAGAGATGGGCTTTGAGCTCCCTTCAACTCAAACCACTCTGGGATTCTGTGATAAATAAAGTATCTTGCTGTAGACAGGAGAATAAAAGCACAGGCTGGGACTGCTCAAATATTAGACTAGAGCTTCTATTTTTTGCAATTATCAGTGTGATATTCAAGAGCCTAAAAAAACCGAATAAATTTTATAAACACCTATACAAGTTTCAATCTTAAAAAAACTGAAGAAATCAGACAGCTTCACCATTTCACCTTTTTACCTGTATGCTGCTGAGAGAGACGCTACTCTGTTTGGGCTTTACAGGCACAAAGGTCCCCAGGCTCACAGAAGCTGCCTTGCCTGGACCCAGGACAGAGCCTGGGGACCCTCAGCACAGCCACTGCACAGCTCTGCACAAAGGGTGGTCTGACACTGCTGTGCCAGGCAGGGGTTTGTGCCTTAAACAGCAGCACCTGTCAAAACAAATACTTTTGTCTTTCTCAGTTTGTTTAGGTTGTTGCCATTCCACTTTTGAGCGCATGAAAATATTTTTATTGCATTAAAAACATTATCATAATTTTATTTTTTATAATATAGCAGCATGCAAGCTGCTTCTGACTTAAGAAAGTCAGATGATGATCAGACCTACTTAAAAATGCCCGAGACCTTCAGCCCCTTTGGGACTTTATGTCAAATGGAACTGGACAGATTCACATTTCTTCAACAAAAGATGAATCCCCTGTTCCTCTGGCTTTTAATTTTGGGTCTGTCTCTTTCAAGAGCACACAAAACATATCCAAGGAGCTTTGTTTTGCTTTCAGAATAATGGATTTAGATACAACACTTCTCAGGCAATAAGGAAACAAAGCAGGGATTGCCCTTGTGCTGTCTCGGATACGAACGGAGCTGACAGACAGCGAACAAGGCACCACAGTTTGATGGAGCTCCTCAGCTCACACATAGGGTTAATATCAAAACACAGCTTGGGGTGTGTGTCAGAGGCACTAACAGCAAAGCCCTAGAGAACTGCTGCTACAACACCAGAGCAGCCCCAGGTGCGGGGCAGCGCCAGGGCCGCCGACACCGCGGCAGCACCGACACCCTGCCAGAGCCCTCTGGGTGCCACCAGGGCTCTGCTCCCACAGCCCTGTGCCCCACAGCTCAACCCTGCCCCTTCCAGCCCCTCAGCAGGAAGAAGTGAAGAGAGCCTGAGCTCTGCCCCTGTTTCTCAGCCAGTGTCATTTGCCCTTGGACATCAGAAGGAATTCTGGATATCGAAAGTAATTTCTTCACAGAAAGGGTTGTCAGGCATTGGAAGGGGCTGCCCAGGGAGGTGGTGGAATCACCAGCCCTGAGGTGTTCAAGGAATGACTGGACGTGGCACTCAGTGCTCTGGTCTGGTTGGCAAGGTGGTGGTGGGTCAGAGGTTGGACTCGATGATCTCAGAGGTTTTTCCCAACCTCAGTGATGGCGTGATCTCCAGAAAGAGCGGCCACATGGGAGACGGGCTGCTCCTACATGGGGATGTGACCAGTACACTGTTCATTTGCTGTCCCATTTATGCCATCACTGACCCTGCCATGCAGGCGCATGCTTTTCATGCTCACAACTTCGAACGGTTTGGAAAATTTGTGTTACAGAGCACGTAACACAGATCCCTGTGCCAGGCTGCTTCACCTGCTGAGGTCTTCACTGATCCAAAGGAAATGCACAACAAGAATGTAGCTGTTACTTGCTATTTTAACATTTGTTATTTGTTGTTTTAAATTTGTTACTTTACATTTGTTACTTGTTGCAACTGGGTGAAAATTTAACCAACAGATGAGAAAATGGTGTTACAACAAAGACCTGAAACATGACTGATACAGAAATGTACTAAATTGGTTCTCCCTGCTGCAGTTATTTCTGTACAAGTCTATACGTACATGCTGATCTCAATTTATTTTTAATCTAACCCAAAAAAGTGTCCGTGAATGGAGCTGTTCTGAATTTGGAAAAGTAACTGAGAGAGTCTAATTCCCAGTCTTGCATCTACCTGATAATCCCCCGACACCTAAAATCGTGTAGAACACACTCGGGATACCCAAGCTTGGCTCTGGCATCTCTGTTTAGTCAATCACCAAACTTCCACTGGCACGGAAATCAACTCATTGCTGTGTCTCCTGGACACCCTTCCCACTCTCCCACTGCTCCTGGGGTGTTCACAGCTCTGGTGGCACCGGCAAGCAGGCGCAGGAGTGAGATCTCCATGCAGCAAGGCTTTTGGGTGCGATGCTGCTGAAGGCGCCCGCCAGGGAAGCGCTGGGCAGGCACAGCCCGGCAGGAGCATCCAGGAGCATCCAGGAGCATCCAGGAGCCGGGGGCAGGGGCCGTGTGACAGGGACACGGGGCAAGAGCCGGCTGATTTGGATGGAGGGACCGGCACCCGGCCAGAGACCCCCGGGCACCCGCGGGGCGCGGACACCGCCGGAGCATCCCGGGGATTCCTGCCGGACTCGTGCCCGTCTCTGACGCTCCGGCCGCACTCACCTGCTCCCCGTCACCCATCGCTGCCGGACGCTGGCCTGACCCGCTCCGTTCGCCCCGCCGCCGGGAGCGGCTCCCGGACCCAGCGGGAGCGGCCCCGGTGGCCCCGAGCCGTGCCCCGGGCGGGCTGACAGCGCTGCCGCCGCTCACAGCATCCCCGGCAGGGCCGGGCGGCGCGGGCAGCGCCGGGAGCCGCGGCCGCAGCCCCGATCTCCCCCCCCGGCCCGCACTTACCGGCGCCGCCGCCGCCGCTCCGGGGCCGCGCAGCCGCTTCCGGGTCCGGGTCCGGCGGAACGGGCGCGGGGCCGCGCGCGACCCGGAAGCGCCGCGGCCGCGGAAGTGACGGCGCGGAACGGGCGGGGCGGCCCGGGGCCCTCACGGCCCTCACGGCCCCGGCGGCGCGTCCCGGGCTCCCGCGGGCACGGCCGCCAGGCCGGTGATGTGCCGCGTTGGGACCGGGGATGCCGCGGCGTTGCGGCGCTCACCGGTGCCGCACAGGAGGCTTTTCTGATGGGGGTTGCACCAGTTTTATTTCCAGTTTCTTGCTAGAATCACTGTGACGTTTGTGTTTATCCGGTAGTTTTAAAGCAAAGCACGCAGGTAGCGCTCGGTGCGCGAACACAAAGGGGATGAACATTAAACACGGTCACTGCTGCCCAGGACGGCGGCAGAGCCGGGGGCAGCACCCGCGGGTTGTGCGGATGCTCCGGTGCTCCCGGGCTGTCTCCTGGGCCAGCAGGGCAGCCCAGCCACCCCCGGTCCGCACCTCACACCTCTGGCCTCTGCAGCTGTACATTTCCCCAGATGTTCCCAGGGTTCCTTTTCCTCTGGTGCCCGTTCCTGGCCTGTTGGCCCTGTGTCCCTGTCACCTTTCCAGACCTGTTGGTGTAGCCTCCACAATTTCCTGTGGAAGTAAGGAGACGTGTTAATCCCCGAGGAAAGCCTAACCTGGCAGTCTCAGCAGCTGCACACATCAGGAACATCTGCCTTTGAGAAGGACACCGAACAGCACGGCATAAGTGGCACCAAGGGCCTGTGTGGAGCAGGTACCAGAGACTGGCAACAGCGGGGGACTGAGGGCAGGAGCTGGGGCTGCCCTAGCACAGGGAGTGCCCGGCTGCAGCTGGCAGAGCCCAGAGCGCTGCAGTGACTGGCCTCAGCCTCCTAAAACAGCACAAAACCTCACCCAGCACAGCAGCTTTCCGCTGATGCGGTGAGGCCAAGCAGGTCCTTGCAAGGTGAGGTGAGCTTGGGGCTGGCCAGGGAGCACTGTCCCGTTTGGCAGGGTCAGCTGCAGGGGAACTGCCCATTCCATCCGTGAGGCTTCACCCTCGGGGGGCAAACGCAAAGGCATCTGTGAAATATTCACAATAATATCGATCTAAAAATGCCTTTGGAGTAGCATTCTTAGTAAAACTGGATGACCCTGAAAACTCATTGGCTCAAGACAGACAATGGTGGAGTAATTAAGATGTAAAGTGATTGAAATGTGAATGAATTTGCTAATTTAATGGGGGGACAGTGAGACCACAGATGTGTTGACCAGGAGCCATCTCCATCCGCACCAGCCACACAGGACCCTGGCGAGCTGGTTAAAGGGTTCCAGATCCCACAGTGACATCCAGGGCCAAAGTGAAGGCATGGGGATGGCGGTGCCAGCTGGGACTGGGAGGAGCTGGGAGCTCTGCTTGACCCGTGCCAGGCCGGGGGCATGAGCCAGAGTACCAGGAAGGTTAGATGGGGATGAGGGCTGAGTTTGGACATGACTCCACTGAGATTGTCCATCACAGACAGAGCACATACAGCAAATTACGGATCATTTAAATTGCCACTGTGACTCTTCATTGCACCTACAGGGGATTTCCCTGAGAGGTCTCTATGGGGACAGTTGTGTTAGAGACCACCCAAAGTGTGAACAAAGTGGACCAGAATTTAAGGAAGTTGGAGTGAACGGGGGGAGCGTCCCATGTGAGGATAACCTGGGGGGTGGCAACGATCTACAGGTAACCTCTTAAGAGAATGAAGTAATTACCCTTGGTACTTTTTTTCTCTTCCCATTTCCGGGGCTCTGTGCAGATTTACAGAAAGGTAATGTGAAATTAGCTCTGGTAATGCACGGCCTGAGTTGTGCCAAAGGCTCCTGTTCTGTCCCGCGGCTTTTTCGCAGTGACACGCTCAAGCCACGGGCTGCTTCATACTGCGCCTGGGCTGCATGGCATGGCCTCGGGATAAACCCGGCCTCGGGATCAGCCCGGCCTCCGCCGGCTCCCGGGATCAGCCCGGCCCCGGGATAAGCCCAAGCCCGGGGCCAGCCCGGCCCCAGGATCAGCCCGGCCCCGGGATAAACCCAAGCCCGGGGCCGGCCCGGCCTCCGCCGGCTCCCGGGAGCTTTGGGCGGCCCCGGGCCCGGCCCGGCGGGACCCGCCGTCACCACGGCAACGGGGGCGGGGCCCGGGGCCGCCCGCCCCGCCCACCTCGCCGTTCGAACGGCCCAATCACAAGTTCCTCAGCCGAGGGGCGGGGCCCGAGGTGGGGCAGGGGGGCACGGCACCCCTCTGAGCGCGCCGACTGGCTAATGCTACCACCAGCGCCCGCCCCCGTCGCGCAGCGATTGGTCGGCGCTGCCGTCGCTCCGGCGCGAGGGGGCCGCCTCCCGGCCGGCCCGGGAGCGCGGGAGGCGCTGGGCCCGGCGGGCGGGGGGCGGGGCCGGGGCGGGGCGTGGCCGCGCGCGGGGCGGGGCGGGGCGGGGCCGGCGCTCCGCTGCCTCTCGCGCGCCGCTCGGCTCCCTCACAGGGTGACACGTCTGCGGTGAGTGAGTGGCGTTGGCAGCCTGTCAATCCCTCACCGGAGCGGCCATCAAACAACATAAAACACGCGCGGGCACCGGGCGCGGGGCTCATAAATTCCGGCGGGCCGATATTTTTGCACATTGCTTTGCAGAGAGTGTGTAATTAATTTTTTTACAGTTCTTCCCCCCGTTATTTCCGCTCTTTTCTTTGCACAAGTTCAAACTTTTGATTGCTGCTGTCTCACCCCCGTGCACAGACTTGGGATCGTTTGTTATTTGGGGGGGAGGGCGATTAATTTTTTTTTTTCCCTCTGTGATTGTGTTTTCTTGGCTTTTTTTATGTTGCAATTTGGGGGTGGGGGTGTTCGCTGGTTTGTTGTGGTTTTTGCTGTTTGCACCCTCCCAACTTCTGAAGGATTTGAAAGCGAGTTTTTTTGATTTTGTATTTAATTTTTTTTTTTTAATTTTGCCTTTTTGCAAAGAAGATTTTTGGACAAGTGGGGAAAGACATAAAAAGCAACAATAAAAATAAAAAAGGAAAAAAAAAAAGCTTTGGAGGAAGATTGTACCAGGAAAACCTCACAGAAATCTGCTCAGCTCATTTATCCGAGGCACCAATATGATGATGATGAAAGAAGATTGTAACTAAAGAAGAGAGTGATTTACTGCCCTGGGAAGGAGAAGAGAGTGGAATAAACAGCTGAGATCCGGTCAAAACACAAATACTACATTTTTTTTGTTACTGTTTTGTTTGGCTTTTTTTTTTTTTCCCTTTTTTTTTTTGTGGTGTGTGTGCAGAGCGCGGCAGGAGCGCGGCACTGGGACTGAGCGGGGCAGGCGCTGCCGTGAGCGCCCGGAGCGCGGCCCGGCCCGGAGCCATGGACGACCAGTCCAGGATGCTGCAGACTCTGGCCGGCGTGAACCTGGCCGGGCACTCGGTGCAGGGGGGCATGGCCCTGCCGCCTCCCCACGGACACGAAGGGGCTGACGGCGACGGCAGGAAGCAGGACATCGGCGACATCCTCCATCAGATCATGACCATCACTGACCAAAGCCTGGATGAGGCACAAGCAAAGTTGGTTTCGTCTAATTAAACCTTGTCTTTTTTTAAATTATTATTACTATTTTTATTCTTTTTTAAAAAAATTATTTTTGGTGTGTGTGTGTGGTTTTTGTTTCTCTCTTTCCTGCTCCTCTGCAGAGACCCGGAGTCTCACAATTAAGAGCAACTTCTTGGGGCCGTAAGAGAAATTACCAGCAGCCGAGGCACAGCCAAGTTGCTATTTAATTATTTCTTTTCCTTAAAGAAAATATAGATATAATAAATGTAGAAGTATGCGATGGTTCTACCGTCACTGTGGTGCGCGGGAGGCTGTGGCTGATGCCTGCCCGCTCCCGCTGGACACTGTCCGGCGGATGCCGGCGTTTGCGCCGCCGTCCATCCGTCTGTCTGTCCGGCCATCCCTCAAAGTACAACTTTGTCTCTTTCTTTCTTTTCTTGTCTCAAAGTGGCAGCAGATGAATTATAAATCTGACCAGATATTGCTGCAGGAGAGGGTGTGTGTGTGTGAATAAAACCCCAAACCAAACCCTGGCTGTGTTAAATCACAATAAATACAAAAACAATGTTAACTCTGTACACCTCCCCCCGCCCCCCCCGCCCCAATCTCCTTAATAAATCAGTTCTAATATCGCAGGACGGGGACGAGGGGGGTGGTTTTTCCCCCTCGTTCGGGCGGTGTTTGCACAAAGATAATTCCGCATAAAAGTGAAGCGGGATGAGGGAGGCTCCGGGCGGCTCTCGCTGCCCGCGGCCCCGGGACCCCCGGCCGGGGGGCGAGCGGCCCCGGCGCGGGGCTCGGGAAGGCGCCATGTTGCTGGAGCCCGGCGCTAACCGCTTGTCCTGTGCTCTCTTGCAGGAAACACGCCCTGAACTGCCACAGGATGAAACCCGCCCTGTTCAGCGTCCTCTGCGAGATCAAGGAGAAAACAGGTACGGGCCGCCCGCGCCGCCGCCGCCGCAGCCATCTTAGCGCTCCCGCCTGGCGCCGCGCCGGGCCCGGGCGCCCCTCACGCCGCCGCCGGGGGCGGGGGCCGGGCCGGGCCGGGCCGGGGCAGCCCCGCGGGGCCGAGGGTGCTCGGCGGCTCGGGAGGCGCCGGCAGCGCCGGGGGATGGCGCGGGGGTCCCCCCTCACGGCCCCCGCGGCGCCCGCGCTGCCGTGTTACCGTCAGGCGGTGTGCGAAAAGACTTCCCGGGGCCGTGTGACCGGGGTGTTTTAACCCCGGGACCGGACCGGGAGCTTCGTGAGGGGCGCGGGCGCCGAGCCGAGCCCGCGGCGGCCCCGCCGTGGGCGCCCCGACCCCGCTCCTGTGCCCAGCGCTGCTCCGGCGCCTCTCCGGCGCTGGGCTTTTGAACGCCGAAATTCTCAAAAATCATCTCAAAAGTACAAATTTTTTTTCGTCTACATTAACGCGACAGGAATAAATTCTGTGCTTTTCTTGTGGGCGTTTTAGGAGATTTTTTGCAATTTTTTCACGTAACTGAATTTATGGAATTTTCTTTTGTTGTTCAAAGAAGAAAATTTGCAAAGTACTTGCTTTGTATTATGAGAATAAGGACATTTAGTGAGAATTATATTTAATGAAAATGAGAATATTTAACAATAGTAAGAACATTTAACAATAGCAAAAACATTTATTATGACCTGGATTTAAAAATGAATAGCCCTTTATTCGCATATAGCTAAAGCCATTGCCTGGGCTTTTAGCTCTATGTGATATTCAATAATATTCTGCTTAATTCCACACTGAAAAAATAAAACTGGACGAAAACAACCCAACGTGAAATCATTGCAAATCTGAGCTGTGGAGCCCGGAGTGAGCGGTTCTCTGTGAATTATGGTGCTTTATGTCCAAGGGTTTCTTTGCTACCGGGGATCCACTTCAGTTCCTGCTGACAGCTAAGCACTAGGGTATTGACTGTGTTGTGAATATTAAGATTGATTCTGCTTTATGTTGCATTATATTACCCGGGATAAGGGGAATGATCCCTCTCCCTTCCCACCTACCTACATTTCCCCTCGGTCGGCTCGTAACCCCTTTCCGTCCTTTGGCTTGTGTTTGTTTCCTGCCTCTCCCTAAACTTCTTTGCCTGTCCTGCTCTGGAGCCAGAAAGCAACCTGCCCTCGGTGTTCAGACATTTGCAGGAGGCACATTTCAATTAAGGAGGCAGGCGCAGGTCCCGCGGTCACTTTATTTGCAGAGGGCTTAGCCTCAGTGTTTTGAAAGGCAAGTGTAGTCAGCCACATGTCAGAGGTGAGCTGCGAAGAAAACCCGTGTCCTTTCAGCAGTGGGATTACTGGCACAGGGTGTTTGTGAGGCCGCCGCCGTCTCGCAGGCGAGGGGGAGCCTGACAAGAGACTCTGTGGTCTGAAACCTTTCGGGGTGTTTCAGGTTGTAAGCTGGGATCCTGCATTTGTGCTGCAAGAAGTCGAGCAAGTTTTCAAGTTATCTCTCTTTTGTGAGATTGCTGAGAACCAACGAAGAGTGAAGGCGTCTGCCTGCCCAAAGGCAAGCTCCTGCCAGCCCCGCAGCACGGGAGGGACACGATTGATGCTCTGAGTGATTGATGGAGATGGATCCACACCTCCACCAAAAACTCTTCCCGGAAGGGGACCTTCACTCAGGGTCTCCCAGTTGCGGTGAAATGTCTGTGCAAGCTTTACTTAGCGTGCTAAAGCAAGAAAACGTGAAAATAAATTGTAGCCTGTTTTGTGGAAGCTGTTCTCGGAGGGAATGGCTCAAACAATTCTAAACTGGAAGCACAAGGAAGGGACTGAGATGCAGTTGAAGCAGAGGTGTCCCCTCTCCCCTTAGGGCTCTGCATTGTCTTGTGGTCTGAGTGCTTAAACCTGCCTCTGATGGGGTCATGTGCCAGCATTTAATTCTTCCTGATCAGAACCAAAGTTTACCTGGGTGTGGAAATTGCTGTGATGGCTTTATCACTGTCTTCTTCCGAGAGGTGAGGAGGGAGGCTGGAGCCTAGCAGTCAAGTCTGTTTGGAAACAAGTAATGTGATATTTAAGTAATTTTTATATTGAATTATGTGTTTATTTACATTTTAGTAGTTTTCAGTACTGTCAGTGAGGACTTTGTGGGACTGGCTGGGAGAGAGCACAAGGAGGAATCCTCAGTTTACATGGAGCCACTCTGTCACTTCCCGGCAAGGGTTAATGGATGCATCTCATTTCTGAAAGCCTCACACAGGGTCAGGAGCTGAAGATTTTTATTTTTTCTCCCTATGAGGTATTTACCATGTACAAAGCAAATCACTGAGTTACTGAATTTAGTCTGACATTTCTTTTTTAACATTTTAACATTTTCAAAAGTGCTGCATAATACATTTAAGTGCTTTACAGCTATTAATAGCTGTGTGTATTCTGAGAGGCAACCACAAGGTAGCACGGTGTTCATAAAGAAACTGCCACCTCTGGCTTTAATTAGTTCAAAGAAAAATTATACAGAAGTTCTACCAAAGCCCCTCCAATAAAATAGGAAGATAAGCAAGTGAGGACCTCGTGACTCTATTTGGTTGTGCTTTACCTGCTCTCTGAGGTGTCAGTGGGAGCGGTGCAGTTGCCTTTGCAGCGCACGATCACATCTGTTGCATACCTCTGTCACAGTCCGTTTCTTCATGTCCTGCCAGGACGAATCAAAAACTGACTTGCACCATTCTTTAGGTTTTTTAATAGCTCTTTTTTACTGACTAAAACACCTTCAGATCGGTGATTTTATTAAGCTTCCCCCAGGATGTTGCTCTACCTGGAGTCCTGGTTATTCTTACGGAGAAAGAAGTGAAAATATATTAATTCTTGTAGTCCTAAAATGTCTTAGGGAATTGCAATTATTTCCCAATGGAACAACATATTATTAGGTCCTAGACTGCATTGATGGATGATTTGGGTTTTTGTTTTTAAAAGTCATTTGTAGAGACGCGATCATACGTTTATAAAAATGTCTGAATTCTTGTGCATAACCGTGTACACATCTACAGTTACTTATTTATTTATTTCCCTAAGTCCAGCAGCAACAATGATAGCTGCCAACCAACCCCGAATTTACTGTCACCACCACCCCTAAATAGCATTCATTTCCTAGTAAAGCCTAATGGCATACATGATGGTTTGCCAGATTTGTGGCCTTTGTGAGGCTTATAAGCAGGACTGACTTGGGAAGATCATAAAACTTAATGAACTTCTCGACTGCAGGAGGTGTCCGCAGGGGAAGCGAAAGGCCTGCTCGGCTGCTCAGGCTGCTGCAACTATTTTTTATGTCTAAAGAGAGAGGATGAAAATGTTCATTAAGAACATTCTCGTCTTGCATAGACTTTTGTTTTAAAGAATGAATAAAAAAGCTCTGAAAACCAGACAAATAGTGTGTTAGCCACGGGGTTAATTCCTCGCTGTTCCCGTGCAAGCTACCTTTATTTTTATTGCAACAACTGTAAATAGCCATGCACTGCCGTCCCTGTGATTAAAGGGCTGCATCGGGCCCTGGCTCGCTGCAAAGCTCCTTATTGATGACATGGCCCAACTCCTCAGGAACGCCCCTTGTCAATATGCTGCAGAGTCTGTAACCTGCGGCGAGGGGACTCCTTGGAGCAGCGCTGGCTTTGCGTGGCTCTGCCAGAGTTGGAAAATGTTAACCCCTGTCGGCACCGTGGGGTTGGAAAAAGCCAGTCACAGCACTCTGCCCTTGCACTGCACCAATTCCAACTTTTCGGCGTTCGTAAACTGTTGTTTAATGCCAACAACTCTCAGTAATGCGCCATAACCCGCAATCCTGCCGGAACACGAGGGGATTCAGATGGAACAATGAAATGGCACTGATAGCATACATATATATATGTGTGTGTGTGTGTGTGTATTTTGGCTGTTTTCTAAATATCAGCTATGATGTTATTGTTACTCACTTTAGCTGTTTAAAATATTTATGTGCAGTCCTGTGGTTTTTTTTCAAGCTGCTAAATACATATTTTGTTGTCCCCTGACTACCTGAAGAAGTCAGTGCTGTGTGTTTATGTGCATCCAGCTCAGCTTAAATTGTTTAGCTTTTGCTTCCCATCTCATGCTCCAGTACCAAGGTTTGTCACTGACCCAGTGGTTGTACTTTTGAATGTTTTTTTTTAATTGCCAGCAGATGTATTACAAATGATGCCATGCAGCAGAACGCTTGGTCGTTTGCACTGTCCTTATGGCAATGACGTTGCTTTTCTTCATAAATGTCCTACTAGGAAAAAATAAATTGAATAAAGTGTCTTGATTGTCGTTTGGTCATCTGTTTCCAACACGTTCATTATCAGCAGCCTGGTTCTTTTGTGGATTTCTACCAGGGCGCTTCTCTAGTTGAGAAAATGGCGATTTGGTGATTATGGGCATTAGAGAAATTCGTGGTATTTTGTCTCACAGAACCTGAGACTGCACCTACCTTCAGCGCTTCCCATTGCTGGTGCTCCTTGCTGCATTTAAATATCCATCTTCACCTTGAGTACTGGGATTAGTGGTTCCAGAGATTTTTTTTTTTCCCCTCAATAGAGGATAAATTTGGCCCTACTTGTCAATACTAATTTAACCAGGAGCAGGGATTTTATTTTATTTTATCTTATAGCTGTCTTGCATGTCCTTCCATTTATTTTTTAATTCGACACATTTGCTCGCTTATCTGAAAATACCAAATTATAGCAGGTACCGTGTGGTGTATTTTAGGATGCTTGTTGTAAGTTAAGGAATTTTTGCATTCAGAGATAAATTATTATCATGGCATGTAGGGAATGCAAAACAGTCCTTTTTTTTTTTTTTTTTTTTTAACAGGATTTAACACATTTATCAAGCTCTGCTCCTGCAGCTTTCAATGGAAAAGTTGTATGATATGGATATTATGCTGTCTTTTTTCAATTTAAACATTGATTTGTGTGAAACATTAATATAATGATATTTGCAGTCTACCGTAGACAAATATAAGCAGAATTAGACATTCTAAATTGTTACAAATGCAACGCAATATTTAAATCTGAATGAAGGCTGTATTAATAATTACGGAGCGGAGCGCATGGCAGTCCGGTTTGGATCTGCTCTCAGATTTTAGGCTGTTTTTCAATTCCTCGCACATCGCGCACATGATGGTTCGATGAATATTTTTATGAACAGCAGGAATGAATGTGAATCCGTGCGCGAGTGAGCGAGCCCAAAGCAGCGGAGCCCCGAGCGGAGTTGCGCGTCCCGGCGTCGCGGTGGAATTAGCTGGAGCTGTCGGAGTGCCGGGATTGACACCCTGAGAAGAATGCTTTGTTTGTTTGCTCAGCAGTCATGTTTAATGCTCTTCGCTTATCAAGGTGATCAGCATGGTTCAGATAACACATGCCTGACACCGCCTGCCTTTTCTCACCAGCGTGTTGACCTTTTGTCACGTTTGCTTTTCTCTGGTAGGCAATTCCTGGCTTTAAGTGTGAATGGAGTAAATAATTCACATCAATATTTAATATAAATTATTAAAGTTTCTGTCAGCTCTTACAGTTCATGCTTTTATAGAGTTGGAGTAGTTCATCAGCCAAACAGATGAATTGTGCAGCTCAGCTGGACATTAGAGCTCCTCCATCGTGCTGCCGGGACTGGGGGAGGAAGCAGGGAATTAAATAGGAAAGGTAATGCAGCCTGGTCCTTGAACACTGTGTGTTTTTCAGTAATGTGCATTCTTTAGGAAGGCTCCAAGTACCAGATAAATAGCCAGCATAATTTATTTTGTTATTCCCGTACTTTTTTTGTCCTCTTCATGTTGCAAACAGAAATGCAGAAAACCCTACTGACCCCCAGCATTTTCTTCTACTCTTTGTTACTGGCCTTCCTTTGGTGCTCCAGGCCCTTGCTGGGCTTAGGGTGGGAGTACTGGTGTTTGGAGGTAGGGTTTGGGTGTTTGGTTTTTTTTTCCCTCAATGTTCTTTTTCTATTTTTAAAGACTGATGTAGAGCCCTAAGGTGATGAAGTTTCAGAGGTTTTTAGACCTTGTTTGTAAATAACAATTTATATTTTGCAAAGTGATCTGTGATTGAATGTAGATTCTGAAAATATTTTTTAAAGGAGAAAAGCTGTGATCTCTGATTGTAACAGCTGAAACGTGTTTTTTGCGTCAGGAATTGGATAAAAATAGCATGTTTTGCATAAAAGCAAATAGTAAAAATCATTACGCACTTACTTTAATTTTATGCTCTTTTGGGTGTTTCAGTTCTTTTGTTAATGATCAGTTCAATGCGTGTTGCACAGTCACAGGGGCTGTAACAATGTGAATCACTGAATATCCCGTGTAATACGAATCCATCACCTGGAAGGGAGGTGGGTTTGTGTCATGTGTTTACAGGTCAAACCCTTTTGCTATACTTCAGTCATGCATCAACATTTAAAGCCAATCTCTCATTCCTCATTGTCCAGCAGGTGGCTTTGTCATAGATTATTTAATTTTTAATCATTTATTGTAAGTGGAAAAGGTTATTTAATGATATTATCCTGACAGCATTTTTTAAAAGAACAACAGTTTTCCAGTATGTCCTGTGGTGTATGACGGGGTCAATAGAAGCATCTAGAGAGCTTCAAGTACACAATCTAAATTAAGATTCTAAACAGGCATTACAGATGCTGGTAACTTTGGCAATTATCATTTTGTTTGGTGAACAGTAGTAAAACAGTGTGCGGTAAAAGTGTTTAGAGAGAGAGGATAAATAAATTGAACAGTTTTGCAATGCAAAGTGGTTTGTGGTGTTTTTGAGGATTTCTTGGCTCTTGCTTAACTGCTATTGTGAAGCCTGGAGCAGATTTTCCCATTGCTAATGCCCTAGAAGTATTAATTCACTTTGATATGCTAATTAGAGGGCATTATGCAAGAAATGAGATTAAGTGGCAGCATGAAGCCATTTGCCTGTCAGTAAATTGAGAGCTTTAGCATCAGGAGGAGCTTTGTTTTTTCTGAGTTTCTCTTGGTTTTGCATATAAATAAAATTGATTGAAAGGTCTAGAGAAGCTTCTAGAACATTGGTGGTTCTTTTTCTCCTTCTATGATTATTTAAACTTCATGTTAAAGCCTTTCTCTGAATATTAATTGATCTAATGGGAGATACTGAACATGAAGAATTTCATTGTATTCTCAGTTACTGTATCTTAACAAAAGGAAAGTATTAGAATTCTTTGTGTCATCTGATTTTTGTGTGATTATTTTAGATATATCTTACAGCTTTGTATTCTAACGTCTGCCTGCACACAGCTCCTGTGCTGAGAGCTGTACCTGTGTGGAGGTAGTTTTGCCAGTTCTGCTGTTTCGGGGGTTGGTGTGAGGGCCCAACCAGCTGAAGGCAAATGGAAGGCTCGGATTCCTGGCCAATGGGGCTGTGGACATTTGTCACCCCCACTCACCCACAGCGTTTCCCACCATTTCTGATGCAAATCACACATGTATTTTCCTTCGTTTAGGAAGGAAGGGGTTGTAATATTGACCATAGATTTTATTCAACTGTCAGAAATTGTGTTAAAGTAACATTAAGGGATTGACTTACAGCCATAAGAGCGAGGGAATTTGGAGTTAATAGTTAAACTCTGCCCTTAACTCAACTCATTGAACCTATTTATTAGAGCATATATGATACGTAAGATCACTGTGCTGAGACCTCTGCTGTAGCAGGATGCTCCAGGATGGCTCAAAGATGAGAGGTTCTGATTTAGTTCAAATTTTCCTTTGTTTTTTGAGGTTTGGAGTTTTTGTGTGTGTGTGTGTGGTTTTCATTCAGCCTCTGAGTGGCTTTACTACAGTTTTGTGATCAGTTTTCTTTTTACAATACTGTTTTTTTAAAAAATCAGAGAAGTAATTCTGGAAATTGAACAAAAAATTAGCAAAAAATAAACCCGAAGCAAACCAACCCAAGCCTCTCTAGTCCTCTTTGCCTGAGTGCAGCAGAGTGGCTGTTTGAGTGCCCATCTCCTCCACAGATCATTGTCGCAAAGTCAATCAGGGGAGCAGTGCTGGAGTGACAGTGCTTGTTATGAGCCCCAATAGTTATTTAAAAGAAAGGAAAAAGGATAAAAAAATGGCCCAGAGCTGCGTGCGGGGGCTGTTCATGCTGGATGCACATGCTCTCCCTGATCCTGGCAGCTGAAGTCTATCACTGTTGGGAAATTTTTAACATGAACCACATGAGACACGAAGCACGGCGGTTTCCCCGGAGCCACAGGGGTTTTCACGTCAGCGCAGGACAAGTGGCACGTGCACGGCGGGTCCCTGCCCGCCATCCCCTGCCCTCGGCGCCCGCCCGCCCTGCTCGCCCCCAACAAAGGGGCCCCAGTGCAGTTTTCATGGGAAGCATCATGTCCCTGGTCACCCACAGCTCCCCAGAGCTTGGCCCAAAGAATCCCACCAGGAATTTATAATCCAAAACTTTAGTTGTCATAGTGAACCTTTTTGATACTGGAAGGAACAAAACATCACCCGGCACTGCAAAGTCAGTTCTCACAGGCAGCAAAAGGAAGCGTTGCTGGGCTCCAGCTGCTCATTTTGGGTTTCAGATTGTTGAACAAAAGAACTAAGTAATGAAAATGTTCTGAAGCCGACCTTAACTTTCCCAGCTCCAGTAGGCCCCTGATGGCGTTGTTTCAGGAGAAGGCGATGCTGGAGAGGAAATCCTGGCATTGCTGGTTTGAGTCCTGGTGCTGCTGTTGACTGGGGAAGAAACCTCCTCCCCCTTGAGTGACGAGGGATGTGGTGACCTCGGTAGGGCAGACCCCGAGCTCGGCCGCCGCCTCATGGAAGTGAATGCAAGAGCTTGCTTCTCTTATCTTTAAAATGGGAATTTTATCCATCTGGATTTTTGTGAAGGTTGTGTCGAATTGGTACTGTGTGTTAAAAAGGAATATTTTTATCAAGTGTTGGGTCTAATTAAAATTGTTATGTAAGAGGTAAACTATCAACACTATTTACAGTATCCACTTCATTCTACTTTGGCTGCACATGAGTCTTACCTCCTGGAGATGAAGAAACTGAGTTTTCCTTAGACTTCTTCTTTTCTTGGCTTTTATCAGGGATGTTTTTTTACTTCATGATTAGACCTGTGCTTAAAGGATATCAGGGTTTTGTGCCTCAGTGGTTGGTTTGCTCAGTACAGAAAGAGAAGGTTTGCTCCCGTCGCCGGGGATCGGTGCTTTCCTTGTGCACTAGCTGTTGGAGGCAGGGTGGCACACTCGAAAGGCTGTGCCAAGCACACTTTCATATATTTGTTGATTAAAGAAGGAAGCGTGCTTTTAGTGAGGTTTGTAATTACGGAACACCCAAATATTTGCTTATTTTCTTTCGTGCGAGATCCTGGTAGCATTATTGACTGTCACTAGTAAGAACAAGTTACAGTAGATTGTGCAATGATTCTTATTTGACTTCAAGGATGTATTTATTACCATTTTTGAACAAATTATACTAACATGAAAAGTTGTGGAAATGATTGTGCACTAGATAAGGTGATACATTACAGGAGTGGTTGGGTTTATGGAGCTTTATGCCGAGGTTTTCTCAGAAATTATAGCACAGTCCTGTCACTATAAAACCTGGAGATACACTTGGTAATAACATGCAGTGGAGGGATTTTTAGGATTTCACTTGTTATTCAAATAGAGTGGGAACTATCAGTTTTTCTACCTCGTATTTCTTTCTTCTGTTGCACTGGGTGAAGAGGGGAAAGGAAGCGCGAGGATGGCAGAGTGGGTGCTGGGGTGTGGGCACCAGCTCCAGTGCCATAGGGCTGGGGAGGTCTTGGCACTGATGGGGCTCTTTGGGTACCCAGCACTGGTGTGAGACGCTGGGGGAGATTTGCCCTCCAAAGGCAGCTGAGGATTTTTTTTGTGAATTATTTCTTGCTTCCCCTCCACTTGTTAGGGCAGTGACGTGATATCGATATGGAGCTTGGGAACTTATTGACTTGTTGGTTCTTGACCTTTTGACTGTGACCAAGTATAGAAATTGAATGTCTGAAAATTAAATGATAGACTCTTTATACATAAATTCTTGGATGTCAGTGTATTACATGAACTAATTTCGGTTTACCTAAATTTATGGTGTTTTGTGTTCAAGAAAGGAAATATTTCTTCCTTTCAATATACCCAGCATCTAATAATATTGTAGTTGCTAACACTAAACAAATCCATTTCCTTTTACTGACTGATTATCATAACAGCTGCTGTTTAATCACCGAGATGGTTATGTAACTTTTAAATCTCTAATATTTTGGAGAGGTTCAAGCGACATCACCTCGCTGCGTGATGGTGTGATGTCATGGCTTCTGAACCACACGTCTGTGTTTTGTGGGGCTCCAGACTCAAGTTCCTGTTTAGTTTAGTCATATTTAATGGGCTGGGAGCACTTGCTGAGCGAACTGCGCGTTCGAGAGGAGACCCAAAATAAGACACAGTCCACGTCCCGGTTTCCATGAAACAAAAAATGGGCATTTGTTTTTGCAGCCTAAAACTGCGGCACGGTGGGGCCTGATGGAAATACCATGCACCAGCTCATGTCCGATGGAATTAGCTTATTGCTCCCCGCGTGTGAGCAGGGCGAGCAGAGCTCCAGCTCTGTGGCCGACAGCCACACTCGGGCCTCCAAACCGGGGTGACGGAGCTGGCAATATTGTTCTCTCCGAGCGCCGCAATAAGGCTGTGGTCAGCACTAATGTAAATATTTGTACAACAACCATGTTCTACAGCCTCCAATTTAATGGTAAAAATCTGCCCTGAACGCCTGGGTAAATATATGCTGAGAACAGACGCCCATTCACTGGAGAAACAATTGACTTTAGGTTCTTTGTTGCTAAAGTGGCCCCCAGTGATGGGCTGCGGGGAGGCGATAGCGGCGCGGGCGCCGTCGGGCTGGCGGCTCCCGGGCAGTGCCCGGCGTGGGGAGCCCGCATCGCCCCGCGCCGCGCCGCCACGGCGAGGGGAACTTGTCAATGGAAGAAAAAGAACTGTAATCGCACATTTACATATGCTCCTAATTGTTGATTTGGGGATTTTCTATGAATATGGCTTCACAAAACAGATGCTGTTTAAGAAAAGGGGGAACATAATTTTGTGGGCAATGAATTAAGTGTTTTTGTGGCCCTCTCATCCGTAGCTAGGAGCAGTTTGTGGACCGCGTCTGTGAACGCCGCTCATAATTGTTTTTCACACATAAGTTATGCAAATGAGCTTTTATGGCAACTGGCATAACAATTAGCATCCTCCAGCAATATTTTAGCAGGTTAATTGCAAAATTTCTAAATTGTACATCTGACTTGTTAATTAGGCATGACAGAGGTGGTAAAATAGTTATCTTCAGGCAGTGGCAGCCAGGAGCTGCTTGAAATGCAAAGAGCAAGGATTGATTGGATTTGAGGGTTACAATTGTGGGAGCACTGCTGTTGTCAAGTGCCGCTGAGCAGCTCTGCTCCATCGGCTGCCTCAGAGCAAGAACCACGTCGGTGCTGAGAGGATCCTGCCAGTTACAAATCTGCTTTATTTAACTCTGAAACTCTCCAAATCCCGGCTGTGGGAAGCGCCCAGCTCCTGCCTGTTCCTCCGTCATAGGCCCACGGCAAGGGGAATCCATGGACCTGAAGTTGCAATTTTGATTTTATTTACAAATAGGCCTGAAAGTTCAGCTGCTGGCACAGATCAGCAAACATTTCTGTTTTTCAGCCCCAGTAAGAATGCCGTTGCTCTCCCCACCATGTGCTAAGAATTCTGCAGTTACTTCCCATAAATTGCAATCTTTGCTGCCTGGTATTTTCAGATGGTGTTGGTTGCATTTTACAAGCTTTACTTCCTCAGCTTATTTCTCTTAAATCCTTGCTTTCATATATCTTTGTGTGTCTTAGAATATTAATCATATTAAAATACAAAAACCCATGCCATTTGCAATAATCCCTTTTTAGGCTCTCAGAGGTACGCCTGGATGATTTAAACGAGATTGGAACACGCAAGTCTTCATCCTGGGAACGTGTTCCAAACATCCCCCAATGCTGCCTGGAGCAGATAACAGTGTGCTCAGCAGAGGTGCAGCCTCTTGAGTCACACCAGCACAACTGGCCAGCGCAGGATCTTCTAAATACATTTTACTGGCTTTGACTATAAAATGCGTATTTCTGAGCTAGTTTAATATTTAATAAGTTAAAGGATGATAACAAATAGGAAAAAAAAATGCCACTGAACAAGTACCTCTGGGAGCCAGAGCAGTCGGCGGCGCGCTGTGAGCCGTGTGTGGCTGTGCCATTTGTCTGGGCTTTGCTGGGGCACTCTGTGTTTTGTGGCTTAAATAAAGTCAATCACATTTGAGTACCTGTGTAGTACCTGTAAGCAAAAAGAAAATCAGCACAAGCACATGTGAAATTTCATGTCCTCTGTTTTCTCTATATGCATTCTCTCGATTTAACCACATGGTTTTAAAAATTGGGATGTTATATTTTCATTTAAAAAGTAAACGTTCCTGCATGCATAACTGTTCTAATATTTTACATTTTCTTGTGACATGTGTATATGGAGTAAGTGCCATTTATGATATGTTGTCATCAATAATTTTGTCACAGAGAATAAAAGCCTTTAAACTCATCCACCCACTGGAACGTTTTATCATATTTATTTTAAGAGATATGAAATTAGCAGAACAATTGAGCTCTTTGTATATGGGATATGCAAATGTAACTGAATATTTACCTTTAATGAAGGGCAGCATAAATATTGCAGTATCAATAAATTATATGCAGTAGCAGAATATTCCATAGGCAACTAATAAATAGTTCTTTTTTCCCCTGGATTCACAAACTGCATTGTCCTTTAGGATAGTTGAATTTACAGTACACAGTGAAATTAAATGTTGGTTAACTTTTGTAAATGATCCATCATAATTGGAAAATACTGGGGTTTGACTAGACGTAAACCACACTTCCAAACCATTGCGTTCCCTGATTAAATGCTCACTTGCACAATTTAAGGAAGAGTTTACTACAGTGGTGCCTCAGTAGATAATATTTGGAATGGAGTAACCATTTTAATGAGGTTCATCGAGAGATTTCATCAGGGAACGTTTCAGGTGTGTTATGGCTTTTGTCTTGTCACGACGCACGTCTTGGTACCGTCAGAGGAGTTCCAGAGCAGCTCTCTCCTCGTTTGAGACAATAAGGAATTCTGTAGAACGTGTGAGCAGGGAAAGGCAGGACCCGCTGCATTGTGCTCCGTGTTTGAGCAAGCCGGTGAGTAAATACACCCCGTGGTTTAAATGTACATCACATTTTAACTGTCCTAATATTGATCATCCTATGGAGGAATGCTATGGAAGCCCACTGGTTATTAGTGTAAAGAGGGTCAGAGGCAGAGCCGGGCACAAAGCAAGTGCTCTCATGGTAATGATGCTGCTATTTATAGATCCCCATTTCATTAGTTGCAGAATTTCAGGGAAGAGATTTTCTCTAGGGGAAATGGATACTTGAAGTTCATTTTCTTCCTGATGCACATTAAGGCAGAAACGTGAACAACCTTCAGGATAGGACACAGGGATGCAGATTTGGTGTGGCCGTTTTCCCGGCAGTTGTGTGCGGCGCCGCTGTGTGAATGCCAACTGCGGCTGCCTCCCGGCTGCGCCCCCGGTACCTGTGCCACCCTGTTTTTGCAGGGTGCCAGACCAGTAAACCGATCACTGTTGCACTGTGTTGCTTTATAAAACTAACACATCTGGATCACCTGACTTGGAGCAGCCTCGCTACAGCTGGCACGCACCGGAGTGGATTTACTCACAGCACCTACCAACCACAGGCACAGTTAATCAAAACACGGCTGGGTCTTCTGATACTTACTCATAAATACAGAAATTTCTTGTTGGAATATCTGAAAACTCAATTCTTTAACCATACTTAGTTTCCTCCTGTGAAATCCAGGTAGTCAAAGCTCCCTATAATTTTTGTGTGCCTTTATTTCTAGAGCTTTCCTTTTGGAATTCTTGATATCTTGATTTTTTTTTTTCCCTTTAAGAGAATATTTACTTAGTTAGTATTCACTTAATTAGAACTGACTGTTTAATGTTTTCTGGGAGGGTATTTATGGTATTTTCTTTGCCATATTTGCATTCCAGAAATTAAGTCCCCATGCCATTATTCGGCAAGCCTTTCATACATTAGAATGATGAATTGAAAGCAGAAATGGGAAAAAGACTGCAATGCAATGAAAATTTAATCAGCGTCTTCTGCTGCTTTAATAAGGCAAATAATTCTTATTGGCCGCTGCGTTAAGGTTTCTAATATTTAATTCATAACAAACCTTGCATTATTCTGCAGCAGCATCGACAGCTCCACTTTGCTGCCTGCCAACAGGCAACCATAAAAACTTAAAAGCAGATGTAAATGTCTGAAACAAGGAGAATGATTGGGTCTAAAGCGGTCAGAAAAAATCAACACTATTGCCAGAGAGTTTGATAAATCCTTACACACACTTTAGCAAGGTACAAATGGTATTAATTAAACTCATTAAGTGTGTTGATTTTAAGGCTTTGAGGTACCTTTTTTGAAATGTGAGATTTTTTTAATTCCTGGAGACTCCCAAATGAAAGGGGATGCCAGGCTGGCAATGCAGAGTGCTGGACAGCTGGAACGATGGTATTATTCAGGTAGATTCAGTTAATTTTCATATTTAGGGTATTTGTTACAGTGCAACGGTAAAATCACTGTAATTTGTGTTACGCGTGCGTCTAGTGCTGGAATTAAGCAAAGGAACAGGAGCTCGTCCCCCTGCTCCCGTTTCAGCTCTCTCAGCCCAGCAGTGGCAGTCATCGATCGCAAACCCCAGGTGTGGGAAAGCCCAGGTTGGTTTTTGGGTGCCCGTGGGGGCAGCGGGGGCAGCGCTGGTGGGACGCGGTGCCCGGCTCTGTGCGGGAGCCGTGGCCCCGGCGGTGGCACCCGGCCAGGGCTGGGTGCGAGCTCTCGCTACCGCCAAGGGCTGCGCCTCTTCTCGTTTCTTCTTGAAATGGCTTAATTGGTGTCAGCACCCCAGGGATAAAGGCCTCCAACACTGAAATCCACACGATTCACCCTGTCTCTGCTCAGTGTAGGGAAACTGGTAACAACTGGTGGTGAATGAGGAGTGAACGGTGCTGTAACAATACTCGATGATGTTTGGGATGACAGAAATTAATACGCACTTGCTTGAAGAAAGCAATGATTAATGGCAGTGAGCAAGGGAATGCTGTCCCTCCTTTAACTCCACTTTGATGGGGATTGAAAAGCAAAAGGCTGTTTTCATTCTCTCGCACAAGCAGAGGTCATCCAGAGTACATTACAGCAATTTTTTCTCTCTGTTTTTTATTTCATAAATATTATGATAAGCACAGATTAGATAGATTTTTTCATGGAGGCTTAAAAGGCTATTTTGTCTGTTTGCTGTTTGTGCTCAATGAAGAAATCGGATTTCTTCTGTTTACATGTGAGATCGTTATATTCAGTGGAATAATTAGTACAATTAAGAATTTCAAAAGCTCACCATTGTGTTAGTTTTTCTGGGGTTTTACAGATGGAATTTCATGGTCTCCATTTTCAAAGTGCTGAGAGGTCAGAACAAGGCGAGGACTGTTGCCGAGGAAAGAAAAAAAAGGTTAAAAACCCAAGATTCCTCCTTGAATTGTTGATGTAAATATATTTTGCAAGATCCTCACACTTGTCAGTGGCTTTTTAAGCTATTTGATACAGAATCTTTATTCTACAAGGAGCCTGAAATAACACAACACTGCTTTGGATAATGAATTCTTCATCTAAGCAGAACTTTAAAACAAAGTACAATGTTGGCATTTTTTTCTTTGAGTGAGAGGGCTGATACATCTTTGGGATCCGACAGGAAGACATAAATTAATAGAGTTCTGGAGATCAGTTTCTCATTAATAATCCATTTTGTCATGGTTCTTGGCATTGTCAGCCTCAGAGCTGGTTCATATTTTGCTAAAGGATAAAAGCACATGATGTCTTAAGGCACAACATAAGGAGAAGGAGTTTATCATCTTCTGGAAAAACCATCTCTGAAAAAATAGATTGTTTTCCAGGAAATAAATGTCAATTGCGAGTTTTATGCATTTTTAATCTTCAAACAGGTTTTTTAATGTCTACAGTTGCAAAAATAGACTCGAGTTGGAAGAGGTTGTTGCCAACAGCCGTTGCTTTGCCTTTGTCCTCTCTGCTGGTTTGGGGTTTGATTTTTTAGAAGTTGCAGTGGATTCCAGACCTTTAATTCTACGGGTTTAGAGACTACGGCAGATTGCATCCAATTTAAAACATATAATTGAAAATAAAGTTATGGTTCTTCTTTTGAATGGGTAAACATGAAACCTTTGTTACATTTGCACTTTCTCAGCATTATGGGACATCTCACAGACTACTGTATGTTCCCCCAGTATTTTCAAATTGGAAAATGTTGCTTTTTCTTGAATGCGATGGCATAAATGGAGTCACCCTTTTGAAGTCTTGAATTTGGTATTTTATGTATCTTAAGGTAGTGGCAGATTGGCAAACAGTGTAACCACTGAAAGTGTTCAGCTTGTGCTGTCATCCCAAGTAAGGAAGAATGGAGATCTGATTTAGATGCCTGCCCTTTATTTTATATACTGAAGAGTGACATAATGCAGATCTCCTCAGGAACGCGTGATGTGTTTGGGAAGGATAAAAGGGAGGAAGAGAAGATGACTTTAGCCCAGATCGCTTAGTTGTAAGATTTAACTGGGCTCAAACATTTATAATTTAATCAAAGATAAATGGTCTGTTTATGGCGTAGAGGGAGGGAGTGGGAGATTCTGGACAGAGGGCTGAAGGGAGCTGGGATCCTGCTCAGGTGGTAGTTGGGATGGCCGGGAAGGAAGCAGTGTGTCCGGAATGCTGACCAGAGCTGGCCCATGGAGGAGCAGCTCTGAGCACAAAGGGGTGCAGCAGCACCTCGTCAGTGCTTTGGCTGGCAGAGGTGTCGTGGTGGGGGAAGAGACGTCGCTGGGGTGATGCTGGAGGAGCCCCAGGCAGGAGGCATCCCTGCTGTGGGTCCCACCGACCCACGGGTCACTGGCCAGAGATGCAGGCCCTGCTCTTAAGTCATTTGCACATAAACATAGCGATTCCTTTGGATCATCTTTTGGCCTCTATGAGCTTAATGCTGGTTGCTCAGGAATGCACAGGACAGGGAACACCGTGGGTGCCTCCTCCCCACGGCTCCTGGGTGGGTGGGTCAGAGGCGCCGCCTGCCCTGGATGAGCTCTGGCTGGAGGAGCAGCAGCACTGCCACTCACCAGGGATGGAGGTGCAGCATTTACCCCATCAGCAGGAATGGTGAACCCTTTCAGGCTTGCTTTGTTGCCTGAAAACAGAGAAGGTTTGAATTATGAAGATTTAGAACATGCTTCCTTCCACGGAGTTGCAAAGGACATTTGTCTCAGCACATTGTAGTGAAATTTTAAAGAGCAGGTTTTGACAGGAGACATTTTGCTGACACAGAATATTTTGTTCACTTCTGACTCTCAAATAAGTGCTACTTCTGTCATAATGATTGATTTATATTCGGTTTAGACCATACATTTTACATCCTCTTCTTTAGTGCTTATGGTTCCATGGCTTCAGAACAGCCCAGTTTAACACTGGGAGCCTGGCATCACACTCACATTCCACTAATAAAATCGGTTGTAATGAATTGTAGGTATTTTGTGCCATGGTGTATTTAGAATAAAATGATGATTTTTATTGTCTCCTGGAAAAAGAAAATTTTAAAATGAAGATTTCTGTTAAAAAATTGTTTTTACAGAGTTGTAATTTAAATTGCTCCTAATAACAGTGCCTCGAAGGCCCAGTGACCTGCAAAATGCTGCTCCCATGGCTTTATTACAGGTGCTCTAAAATTAAGTACTGAGTATCTTTGCCCTCCCTGGGGGCGTTGTGAGCTGCTCCTCCCCGGTCTGGATCAGGCCCTCCGGCACCACAGGAAACCTCAGCCTGGGCAGGCGGCTGCTCTGCATTTACATTAACCCAGTTTCCTCCCTGTATGTGCTGGACAGGAGTCTCAGCACATTTCAGTCCATAAATACTTCAGGAAAAAACCCTGGAGCTTTTGCTGTGAATTTAGTTTAGAACAAACTCCCCAGGTAGCCAAATCATTCCCCTGAGAGCAGAACCCTCACTGGAGCACGCGTGAGTGGTTTGAGGCAGAGGAAGCTGGTTTGTGTGCGTTTCTTAGACGATGAAGAGTCTGCTCTCCCAGGGGTCTGGAACCAGAGACCTTCAGCACCTGCAGCGGTGGGGTTTGGGTTTTGGTGTCACAGCCTTGATCTCAGTGATCCTTTGGCAATGGCATCTGCTAGTTCATGTCTTTGTAGGTGTTTAGGCAGAGCAGGTATGATGCTGGCAGATGCAGCATTCCGAGTGCTCAGTGGCACTGCAGTCCGGGAAAAAGAGGAGACTCCAGTATTTTCAGAAAAAGAAATTGACTTGTCCCTGGTGGCCACTCCAGTGGGATCGTCTGAATAACAGATTTCCATGTCAGCTGAGCCAGGGCAGTTCAGGACAGGCTGCATTGCGGGGTAGGAGTGATGCCAGGGTTCATTTCTCCTGCCCAGGGCTTTGTCCATCAGCACCTCAGAGCAGGTGGGGCTGTTCTGGCACGGCTGGACCTGTGTGGCAATGCCAGCGTGGGCTGGGGTGCACCAGCCTGCACCCACCACAGCCACCCAACAACCAGCTCTGGACGAGGCCTTGGTCTTGCCCTGCAAAATTAATGATCGTGCATTAATTATGGAATTACAGTGCTGCTCCTTCCCATCTATGAAAATATCCCTAAGAATCCCTAAGAACATAACATGTGAAGAGCTGTGTCAGAGCAGGTGGGCTCCCTGAGCCCTTCCTTGCTTGTCTCCTCCCATACTGGTGAGGAACAGGCAGCACGGAAAGGGTCAAATCCAGCTGCCTTTGGCTTTGCTGCAAACATATATATATATTGAGATATTTATTTCTCAGAGAACGAAGAAGCTAATATTCAACAAAGCTTCAGGAAAAAAGGGCTTCCAAGATGTTACAGATTTTGGAAATATTTGACAATGTTAGCAGCATCAACTACTGACACAAAACCCTCTCTCCAGAAAATCTTTCACAGTTGTGCCAAGAAAAGCAGCTTCGATGGAACATTTTCATAAACTATCATCAGTTATGCAGCAGCAGCTTCACAAATCAGAAATGATATCTTCAGGCACTGCTGTCAAGTGTTATTCAAATAATACCAGCCTCACATTTGAATAACAGCAGACATTTTGAATTAATTAATCAGATGAGATAGTCTAGGCCTTTTCTCATTAGTCTCTGGGTCAGGCATGGAAAGATATATGCGTTGGTGATGATATACTTGTCTTTAATCGTGATTTATGAAGATTTAGGATTGTGTGTGATTTGTCAAAGGTTCTGGGAAAAGGCTGGTGCATATTTCATTACCTAATCTGAGATTGATTTCGTGATGCTGAGAGATAGAACCCTATTGTTGGGGGGGCTGGGAAGCGCAGGTAGTCACAGCGTCCCAGGGTTTTACTGGCTTATCTTTGTGGCTGTCAAACAATGCTGTAAACTTTTACTGCCAGCAGTTAACAATTCCTGCTTTAATTATAGGCAAATTCTTCATTCCGTCCAAAGGGGAAGCTGCAGTAGTTATTTAGTTAAAAAGCATAACAGACCTTATAGCTATGACCCAATGTAAATCATGGACAAAGTTGGCAAATTTCATGGCTTGGTCATGGTGAAAATATAAAATTTCATGGTTTGTCACAGATTAATAGAAAAATCCTATTAAAACTGTGCAAATAACAGCACAACAAGTTAGGTGGAGCTTCCTACATGGCACCTTCCTGCTCACAGCATTTATTTTAGGTTAGAATTGCTGTGAACAACATGAGGCCCTTTGCAGGCTTTTCTCTGCTGCACTGTTTTCTATTCAGTTTAATTAGTAGTTGTTGTTTGGTTTGGACTGAATAATTATCATGTGATTGTTTTGAAGCATTATTTACATGAGAAAGCGTGTGTGACACTGCTACAGCACTGAAATGGGCTTGGGAAATTAAATATTTGAATACAAACGGTGTATTTTTTAAAAAATCCTTGAGATGGCTATATCTAATAAGTCATCAGTAATCAGGACGTTTGGTATTGGAACAAGGTCTGAGCCGTGCTGGGTCCTGGACCGCTGCAGCCAAGTGCTGCCCACGTCTCTTAGATCAGCAGACCGTGGCCAAGCCCTGCGTTCCCTGCAGATTGCTAATCACCTACTTCCTCATCTTTAATCAGAAAGTTCACGTCTTTTACTGTTCTTGGTACAATTTTGCAGCCCATCTATCACGGCCACGCGGCTCCAGCGATGCTCCGTGTTGCCCCATGTCCCACAGCCATCAGTCCTCCTGCTCAGCCTCCTGCACTGGCTGAAGGCCAGGGCAGGGCTTCAATACCCAGGGTTTATACTGTTTTATTTTTTACTATTTTGATTGTGTCCAGAATTTTGATCGGTGATTCAGGAATTTGGATCTAGGCCAAGATACTCCAAACACACTGAGCTCTTCCACTCAATCTTCTAGAGGGAGCAGTTTGTGCTGAAGTGGCCAATTTCAGAAGAAAATGGCAGTTGTTCTACATTGGAATAATGATAAAAAAGAATCAAAGTCTCAGAATAAGGACTTTAAAGAATGACATCAAGATAGTCATCGCTGATAGCAGTCAGTAACAGCTTTGTATCATAAATAGCTCAGAATTGCACATACAAAGCTTATTTTAAAAATGAGTTTGTTTTTTTTTCATGTGAGACCTTTCTTTCCAAATAGAAGGTTGAGAACCACGTTTTTAGGGGAAGGGTGCAATGGTTCAATAATCACACAAATATGAAATCTCAGCCTTTATGGGAGACAGAATGATGAGCTGGCAAAAAGGAGAAACACCACAATGTGAGAAATCAGTGCATGATTCCTATTTAAGAAAAACACATCAATGAGTGTTTTTCGTATCAAGTTTACAATTAACTGTTGTCAGGTCATCTCCGTCAAGAGCTTCATCTGCACTCTGACCAACCATCAGGTTTGGGGACTAATTAAAGAATAGCTAATTGCAGAATCATTCAGGTTGGAAAAGCCCTCTGAGAGCATCGAGTCCAACCGTTCACCTATCAATGCCAAGGCCACCACTAACCCATGTTTCCAGGTGCCACATACACATGGCTTTTAAATCCCTGCAGGGAGGAGGGCTCCACCACTGCCCTGGGCAGTCCGTGCCAGGGCTTGACAACCCCCTCTGCCAAGAAAATTTTGCCAATATCCAACCTAAACATCCCCTAGCTCAACTTGAAGCTGTTTCCTCTTGACCTGTCGCTTGGGAGAAGAGGTTGACCCCCAGCTGGCTTCAAACTCCTTCAGGTAGTTATGGAAAGCAAGAAAGTTCCCTCTGAGCATCAGCCTTTTCCTCATCCTTTGTCACTGTGATTCCCCCCACATCCAGTTAGAAATGGACATTGTCCTTAGCCCTCCTTTTGTTGCTAATGTATTTATAGAAACACTGGATTGCCTCTCACGGTAGTAGCCAGGTGAAGTTCTAGTTGGACTTTGGCCCCTCTAATTTTCTTGAAGCATAACCTCGTGGCAGTAGCTCTTTAATGACAGTGTGGTGGTAATTTGTCTCTTTTCCCCATACAAATAGGCATGAAATATAGAAGGAAAGACAAAAAAAATTGGTTTGGATTATTGATTAGTGTTTTGCTAATAAGAAATTAAATTTATCGACCCCTGCCATTCTCTAGCTCTGCTTCCCCATGAGTTAGTTGGCAGCTGCAGGCGTGTTCAGCAGAGCTGTGGCTGGCCCAGGCTGGCAGCTGCTGCCTCGGGAGAAGGATGTTTAACCCTATTAGTCAGGTCATTTCGCTCTTTTTGTGGAGAGGTCAACAAAAAAGAATTCCTTTCTGAAGTCGACTTTCTCAGCTTTCCTTTTGAAAGTGAACGAATTGCACCATGGTCCTGACCATGGTCCAGTGCCCAGATGCTGTGTGCGAAGGTGGGAGCTGCTGCTGCCAGGTGCCGAGCTGATGGAGCGATCAATATGGTGTATAAACTCTTCCATATTTTGGTTAATAGAACTTACATAGACACAAGTGGGAGGGGAGACCTGGCACATCAGCTCCTGAGGGCTGCTCAGGGAAGGACTCAGTGCTCCAGGGGGTGGGAAGGGACATCCATGGAGCTGAGTGCCCCCAGCCAGGAGCACTGGGAGCTGCCAGGCAGCAGTGCCTCACCCCTCTCTTCTGCCCCAGTTGGCTGCAGCCCCAGCCCTGCCCGTGTGCCAAGAGACTCTGCTGCAGCCACTTCCCAGGAACAGCGAGCTGGGCCTGGGTCTGGGACCCACACCCAGAGCGTGGTGCAGCGTGCGGCTGATGGAGGAAATTCCTCGAGTTTTCCAGCACTGCCAGTCAGAGCAAAGCATTTGATGTGTAGGAATCACTGAACACTGAGCCTGTGGGTTGTGTGGCCTTTGGGAAGATGATAGCTGGGTCCCTGCGTGACTGTTGGCTCCGCTCACGGCGCTTTCCCACGCTGCAGAGTGCAGAGTGCAGTGCAGTTGCAGTACAAACATACACTTCTGTATATTAAGCATGTGCATTAATATATTATTATTACTTGGACTAATAACAAATAGTAGTCAGTCAGTGAGATAAAAAAGGACAGAGTTCAATAGTAATTCGCAGACAGCTTAGCAATTACCCAGACAGCTTGCAGTCAGAAAAGCTGCTCAAATCTAGGATTACGAACTACACCGATGGCAGCTCTGCTGGGTGGGGTTTCACAGGATGATGTGTGCACATAGATGTGGGACTTGGTTCCAGCACTCCTCCTGAGGAACTTCTCCTTTACAATGCAGAATCAACAACTGTAAAAAACCCTCCAAAAGCCAGGAGGCTGGTTTCCAGAACCAGTCAAAATTATTTTTAAGTACTTTTTCTCTGTATCAGAAAGATGTCTGTGCTTGCAAGGATCTTGGAGATTTTCATCCTTAATGACATAAATCCCAAATTCATTTCTGTGACAATAATCAGCATCAAACCACATGTGTGGCAACACAGATTTTGTGGTTTAGTTTTTAAAATCAGTGTGTTTCCTTGCTTTATGAGTGAGGGTGGCTTCTCTCCTTGGCTGGTTTCATTAATTCCTGTAGTGTTTTCTGCACCTACCACCCTGCCCTGGCAGGGGAGAGCTGCCTAGCAGAAGGCCAGGGAAGCACTTAAGTGCCATCTAAGCCTCGAGGCATAATCTCAAAACTTCTCTAGGAGTGGGGTCAGCAGAGCTGGCATCACTGTTCAGCACACTTCGGGCACGGGGGTCACAGGGGATGCAGCAGACGTGGGGCTTGGGGGACTCATCCACTGCTCGTGCTCCATGGCACCAACCCAGGAGAGGAGAGACTTCAGATACAAACCTTGGGCTTGAAGCACTCGAATGTCAAAAGAGTGCTGTTGGATTTTTAGGGCAGTACATGATTTTTTTATGGGGCGCATTAAATTCTGCTCCTCCAGTGGGCGTTAAAGCCACCGCATCACTCGGCACCGGAGGGGAGCACTGGCTCGGGAGCAGGAGAGGCAGCTGTTAAGAGATTTCCATCTCAGCAGTCTCTTATGCCAATAGGATTGTGATTTGGGAATATAACAAGGCTTTGGGGACTAAAGTTAATAAATAACTGGTGTATTCCCTTTCCTTCTCCCTGTGCCTGGCCCTAATGCCATCTCAACCCGAGCAATTATCAGTCCCTGGACTGATGGATTTGACATAACCTCATACATTCTTCAAGCACAAAGCTTTCACAACAAATTTTGCTTTGAAAAGACTGTTGAATGGAGAAAAGGTCACTTGGCTGGTTGAGTGTCTGCACTCGGACACTGGCAGTAAGTGCTGTGTTTGCATTGCTGGATTTGATTCCCTTGGTTGGAGGGAGCCAGGTGCAGGGTCTGTATTTTAGATCACGATTCTCCTGCCAGGGGGACAGAAGGGTAGCTTGGAATTATCTCCATGAATTCACACTTCCTTTCAGTCCTTGCATTTAAGCCTCTCTTTAGCTTCTGGTGCAGTTTCTCTGTCCTCATCCCATTCCATAGGTATGCAAGATGGAGTTTAGCGATGATGCCATAGCAACTGTATCACAATACAGAAATTGTAATGGTTTAAATCTTCAAACTTGCATAACAAAGTTAATGAGAGCTTATCAGAAATGTACATGCCACTATGTGTTTAGAAGTGGTTTTAAATTTAGCTTTAAATTTGCAAGCCAATAGACTGTTCTCAGGAATTCCAGAGCTGCCCCGCAGGGAGCGAGAACACAGTTGTCCATGTGCTCTGCTCCAGAAAACACATGGCTGGCAAGGGACAGAGGCTGCTGTGTCCCTGTGAGTGAACTCCCCTGAGCCTTGGTGTGAGGCTGGAAACGACATCCCAAAACATTTGTGTTTGTTTGGATGAATCCGGGATGAATCCGTCATCTCCCTCCTTAGCCATGAAGTACTGCGGACTCAGCAGAGGAAGAAGAAAGAGCAGGAAGGGCTGTTCTGTGTCCTTGGGCTTCTCCCAGAGAGTGAGTCTGATTCACACTGGGTGCTCCAGCCGGACAGATTCCTTTCTCTAGAGTGGTGCTGGCCATGGATCTGCTCTTTCCCAGCCTGCGGCTCCACCTTGCCCACGGACAAGGTTGTTGCTCGTGTGAGGCAGCTCTGGGGTTGGTGAGAGCGGGACGGGGCAGGCTGTGGAGTTGTGTGGCTGATGGCCGGGCTGATGGCCGGGCTGATGGCGGGGTTGGTGGCCGGGCTGGTGGCCGGGCTGGTGGCCAGGCTGATGGCCAGGCTCCCCGTGCCGTGCTGCGCACCCCGTTTCAGGCATCGTCTCCGGAGGGACGGCGGAGCCGCTGCTGTGCTCTGCCCGCCGCCGCAGAGTCCATTAGTGCAGCGGTGACATTTTGTTATGAGAGACAGGAGCTGGAAGTGTTCCTGAAAGTGCGGCGGGGGTTTGGGCTGCTGGGTGTCTGTCCGTGCATGGAAGGAGCAGCCGCGGCAGTGTCCTGGGGCTCCCTGTCCCTGCACTGGGCACATGGGGGTCATGGCCGGTGGCACGACAGCCGTGGGCATTCCCTGCTCCAGGCACACTGCCCCTGTTCCCACAACGCAGGGACAGGTGGTCTCTTCACTGGTGCTGCTCTGGCACCATCACAGGTTAGCTCCTGCTTGCCAGCAGAAAAAGAGGATGTCTGGTTATTCTTGGAGCAGGCAACATGTAGTTTTTGTAGGATAATGCTAAAGTACTTGCACTGTGTTAAAAAAATTAATACACTTGTATTGCTGATGGAATTGGAGCCTGATTAGGATTGTTCCAGTACTGTAGTTTTAGCTTTTAATTACTTACTACATTACACAGTATCTACCAGTGCTAATAGAGTACAGAACTGTCATAGCTTTTGTTTTAAAGTACAGGACTGTGTGGTGCTTAATTGTGGAACAGTGTTGTTCAATTACATCTGAAAGTGTTTAATAAAGTATGGCACAGAAACGCAAATCGGAGTGGCATGTGTTAATTGGTGTCCGCGTCATTGACTCCATTTGGTTACGGCGATCGCAGCGAGATGAGGACCGAGTGGCAGGTTGCCCACATGGAGTCTTCAGCCCCAACTCTTATCTGTACCACTGGCACATGCCTGTGCTCTCCCCCATTTGTGCAGATTTTCACACCACGCACACACATGGTGTTAGAAGCATCAGTGGTTGTATCCCCTGCCCTGCCCCATTCTTGGCTGACAGAGCACTGTGGCCGTGGCACAAGGTGCTCTGGACACGACCCAGAGAGCTGGTCCCTTTCTCCAAGAACAGCTCAGGACCCCCCAAGCAAGGCCTCCTGCTGCCCACCATTGCTTTTATCTTTTTGCTCCCCATCCCGAGGGGCTGGGGCACTGGGAGCTGCCCTGCAGCTGAGCCGGCTCCCCCAGAGTGGGCTCTGCTGTCCAGAGCCAGTTCTCAGATGCAAACAAAGTGGCACTTACAGTTATTTCGTGAGTGGTGGTATTTTTCATATCAATGTTCTACTTTTTACCTGATTTCACTGAAATATTCTTTTCTGGAATAAACATTTCAGCACATCAGGTTTGTTCCATAAGGGTTGATTGTCAAATTACAGCCTTCCTTCCTGCGAGCGCTGCGCTTTGGTATGGGATCAAATTGCATTAGGTATTTTTTCCTCCAGTAGAAACACAGAATAATAGTGATATCTTTGTTGTATCATATTTCTGAATGAAAAATAATCACAAACAGATTTTCATGCGGCGTTGCTGCAGAGCAGGAATGCTTTTCCTGCCAGCCAGCCTCTCAAGGTGGTGCTGGGCTGGCCCAGGGGGTTTGGCTGGCGTCCCCTGCACAATTCAGTGTCCCTCGATATGCTCACCACACACCCTTTCTACATTTTCTTGCCTGTGGTCCTCGAAGCCACCTAGCATGCAGGTCATGTGCCCTTAATTTTCATTATGAATGGAGAGTAAAACGTGAAGGTTATTGCCTGGCAGTACAAATGCGCTGGGTTTTTTTATTTAGAAGCTCTATTAGAAGTGTCAGGAGTCCCATAACAAAGCCAGGCAAATATCCGCAGAGACACCTTGTTGAGAAAGGCAACTTGGTTCTAAAAGGTTTGAATATGAATGTGGTTGTTTCTAATCAAGCAGTCCTTGAAAAGAATTCCCCACTAGTACTTACCGCTTTCTTTTTTTTAATCTTTTTCCTTGTAATCTGTCTGTATTTCTCCTCAGGAAATGCTCCTCATGCCAGCCTGCAGTGGGCCGGAGGAAGGCACAGCCAGGAGGGGAGAGTGGGGCTAGAGGGGGAAACCGGTTTCCACATCTAAATATCTCCACATCCGGAACTGTAGCTCAGGATTCAGGATGGATATGATCAGAAAACGGCTGTCTTTTCAAAGTGAGCAGCCTAGGAAAAGTGGGCCAGTTTGGGGGTTTTAGGGGACCACAGCAGAGGCACCTGCTGGGGCAAGACAGCTGTTTTGGACAAGACCAAATCCTTTAATTTAGGGCAGGGAAATGGATATATTGTGGACTTTGTCCATTCGTCAGACAAATGCATGCAAACATGTGGGACATGCAGGCTGGTGCTGATGTCTGCAGCGCGTGCTCCCTTACCCTAAGCAGGCACCCACCAAGGTTTCCCCAGCACCAGCAGGGTGTCCCCATCCCCACGGGAACGCTGCCGCCAAGTGGGAAACGTGCTTATGTTTGAGCCAAACGGCGGGTGAAAAATTAAATCCTAAATATTTTCCCTTTCCCTAAGTCAGAGTATTTATTCCAGCTTAGCAGTGGCCATTGTGCCTGTGGTAGCCTGCAAACCTTGGGACCAGGTGAGGACAGGGACACCCCCCAGGAGCTGCCATGTCCCACGGGCCGCTTGTGGCAGCTCCTGAAATCCGCCCCAGCTCACGTTCCAGTGCCACGTAAATAACGTGTCCAGTGCCACGGTGGTGTGGGCAGGCCTGGGCCTCAGCAGGCTCCCTCTGGAGAGGGGCACAGCATCCCGACAGAACTGTCCCCTGTCCCTCCTGCTGGACTCCTGTGGGGCACGGGGCCGGGGTACTGTGCCCTGACCGTGCTCTCTGGGCACATCTTGGCTCTGACGCTTTCAGCGCACTTACAAAATCTCTCTTCGTTTTCTTTTTTTTTATAAATTGTCAGTGTTTTTTCCCTCTACGAACCTGTAGCATCTGGCAGCAGGAAAGTACAGTAGGACTCGCTGGCACTGTGGTGTAGAGCCTCGAAGAATTCCGTATTGTGACAACACATCAAAATAAATTGCTGTCAACAGACCAAAACACCAAGTGCTGTGATTCTGTCTGACGTGTGAAGACTCAGACAGGCTGTCTTGACAAGTTGTGGTGGAGCACCTGCAATTGGCAGAAGACAGTGATATAAATCTGATTTGCCTGATATGCAGCACCTAGATATCGTTAATGTTGGTGACAATAACTCTGCATAACATTCCCCAGACATAGATCTGATTTTTTGTCTATTACTTGTGTTGTTTTTTGTCACTCTCTGATCCTGGCTCTGCTTCTTTTCCCTGCTCAAGGTCTACCTAGGAATTGCTTGGAATAATAAGCCGCGTTAAAAAAGGTAATAGCAAATTAAGGTTTAGTTCAGCCTCTTCTTGAGCAGGAAAAGGCAGCGCTTGGCCCAGCTGCTCAAGGCAAAGGATACACCATGAAATTTTATTTTACACTAATCATAAAAATAATCACGGTGGAAGTTGTATTAATTCCCTCACTTGCAGCCCAAACATTTAAAATAGCAGGTTCAACGCCAGGAGCTGCAGTAAATCTTTTCTGAAATGTCTGTGGTTTTAAACTCCTGGAAGAGGAGCAAGATCGTTGAATAGGTGGTTAATTTTTACCTTTCATTACCAATAAATGGTAATTCTTTACAGTAGCAGGATATATCACAGCTGGTTTATGAACGTGTGAGACGTACCTTGGCTCTGGAGTTTAATTACTGGGAGTTAACGCTGTCGTCTCTGCATCAGCCCTTCCTCACGGGCACTGGTGGGTTGGGTTTCATCTGGCACGGGCAGGTACGAGAACACAACAGCCCACGTGAACTGGAATTTCTCCTGCCATCACCTGTGCGTTTGCAGCTCTGGGATTTGAGGCGATTTTGCGTGTGGCAGTCACCGGTGATCCTGTTTTGCTGGTGACTGTTGGCTTTGGGGCTGGAACCATCCCTGGAGCCGCAGTCTGGGCTGGGGCTGCTCGGGGCACGTGTCCCTCCTGGGCTGGAGCAGGGATGGTCCCGGCGTTCGGGGAGAGCCACCAGGGCTGGAGTCAGACATGAGGAGGCCACCGGCTCGTGGCACTGTGGAGGGCTGCAGTGCTCCTGGTCTCAGGGTTTGTTTTTGTCAAACATTCACGAGCTCCTTTGGCAGCGAACTTGGGCGATGTCACCGTCCAGTCTGAGGGGCTGCAAGAGCAGAAAAGAGGTTTTTGAAATTACCATTCATTCTTGTCTGTATTGTTATTTTATCCCTTAAAGGCTGCTAATGAGAAATAGAGCCTCATTATGATTTTAAGGATGAGAGAGGAAGGCTTTTAATTAATGATATGTAAATGGTCTTGAATTGATTATGTTAGAATATCAAGAGAGATGGGTAGAAGCTGTGGTGTAATATATTTTAATTAAGAATTAATTAAAAATGATGGCAATTTCATAAAGCCTCACAGAAAATAGTGGAATTTACTTTCTGTCAGGAGTAAATTAGCCAGTGATTAAATAAAGGGCCTGCATTAATAGTGGAGTTATTTTTAAACTGTGCTATGAAGAATTGTGTAATTTTCCCTAAATAAGTAAAATAAAAATGTAATGTTTGCAAACAAGTTTTGGAAATGACGGAAGAACGCAAACTTAGTTTTCTGCCCTCCTTTTGCCACGATCCTTTGGAGAGTGGCTTGGAGAGGTTGATGGAAGGTATAACCCGTGGTTTGGCAGGCAGGGCCCAGCCCTGGGGCTGTGGTGGTGCAGGGCCTCGGTGGAGACGGCAGGAGGGACCTGTCTCGGGTACCTGGGGTTGGTACCCCCAGAGCTGCTCCTGCTCCTGCCCAGCACCCCCGGCCTGCTCCACTGCACACCCACACATCTCTGTATCTGCTGCTGGGAGTGCTCTGGGCCAGAGCATGGGAGATGCTTCTGTTGTTCCTCTGCTGGGAGAGCAGCTGGTGCCTCTCCTGGCCATGACTGCCCAGGTTTGGGGTGCCATTCCCAGCTGGTGGGCAGAGCCCACCCTGTGCTGTCCCTCCTGGCTGAGGGCAGACCCCGCAGGTCACTGGGGCGGCGCTGGCATCCTCCAGGTGCCATGAAGGATCCCAGGTGCCACGGCTGTCCCTTTGGTGTCTCCTCACCTTCCATCTTCGAACACCTCTGGGAAACCTCATCTGGGCCTTCCTGCCCCCAGCACCAGCCCTGGCCAGGGGATCCACCCACCTCCGCCCCATGCACGGGGCACAGTGGGGCTGGCACAGTGGGGAGAGCTGCTCTGCTGTGGGGGAACCATGGGGGGACCCCTGCTCCTCACTCCCTTGTGGAGCCCGGATAAGGGAATATCAGCAGCAGGGGTTTGCCGGGCGTGTGCCCCGTCTCCAGGGCACATCTCCTGCGAATGAGGAGCTGTGCGCTGATGCACACCTGGGGAACAGACCAGGCTTGTAAAAACCCTGCAGGGGTTTCCGTGCGTCTGGGAAGGCCCCGGGCTGGGGCAGTGCTCCCATGCTGGTGTGTTCCAGGAGTTCCATGGCCTGGCACATGCTCTGCTGTAAATGGGCTTTATGCACTTGTTTAGGCTGCTGCTCACTAAAGAGCATTGCCATGGCAACTGCTCCGTCACATGCTGTACACTCATGCTGTCGCCGAGATAAAGAGCACATTTTAAAGCAGCATATTCTTAATGTCGATGTCCTAAAATGCAATTTTTGATGATTATTATTATTTTTCTGGGAGAATATTTGTGATAAGCGACCATGTCTCCTCAGTGTCTCTTAACTCCTTTTACTACTACTCTGCTGGCGGAGGGCTGTGTGCCTGCAGTAATTTCTTTTTCATTTGTAGAGTTCCACATAGAGATCATGAAATATTTGTTAGTTCAAGTCACAGTGTGGGGCCTCGTGTCAATGGGATGCAGGCGGTTTTGTGGCGTTCAGCAGAGTGGGGCTCTGTGCCGCTCCCAGCCTGGCAGTGCCCGACACGTGAACCTGCGGCTGTGCTTCTCCCAGCCTGCAGGAGACCATGGCCACACTGCCTGAGACAGTGTCCAGCAGGAGAGCAGGCATAGCCACACTGCCCAGAGAGGGACAGTGTCCAGCAGGAGAGCAGCCCCTGTGCAGCCGGCATGGCCACACTGCCCAGAGAGGGACAGTGTCCGGCAGGAGAGCAGGCCCTGAGCAGCTGGCATGGCCACACTGACCAGAGAGGGACTGTCCAGCAGGAGAGCAGGCCCTGAGCAGCTGGCATGGCCACACTGCCCAGAGAGGGACCATGTCCGGCAGGAGAGCAGGCCCTGTGCAGCTGGCATGGCCACACTGACCAGAGAGGGACTGTCCGGCAGGAGAGCAGGCCCTGTGCAGCTGGCATGGCCACACTGACCACAGAGGGACTGTGTATGGCAGCATTTGCCTCTTCTCCACTGCCTGAGAGATAGGGAGCTGCCATCGGTGTTGCCCATCCCCGCACCACAGGACAGGCCTGGCAGCAGATTTGGCCCTCACAGCGATGCTGCCATGACTGCCCTGCTTCTGTCCCAGCCACAAACAGCTCATGGAGTGCAGGGTACCCACCTCTGCCCACTGCTGCCAGAGGCTTGTCACAGGCTGGAGAGCTGTCTTCGAAAATATTTGTGAAAAGTTCTTCCCAGCTTGCTGCCCAGCCTGGAGGAGAGGAGAGCAGGGGCACCAAGGCTGTGATGTGGTTGTTAAATTGAGTCAAAGCCCCTCGGACGCGTTCCCTGTGCAGTGCCACGTCCCGGCCCCTCACTAACTGCTCCTTGTGTCATCTCAGCCTCTCTGCCTGGCTGGCCCTGCAGCCAGGCCATCCCACACCAAAGGTTCTCTGCAGGAAAAAGTGCTCCCAATGCAGCGTCCACAGGTGTGTCCTGCTTGCATTTTCATCCTGTTTGAAGCCCCAGTTTTTGCTCCTTCAGTATTTTGCCAAGAACGAGAAGCATATGGACGGCTCTTGGAAGATGCGGCTCCACAGTCCGGTTACACAGGGCAGGGATGGAATGAGTGTATTTCCAAGAAACTTTGTTGTTTCTCTAAGCAACTTTTATGTGACCATAACCAGAATGTGTGTGGGAGCTCAGTCCCTGCAGTCAGCTGGGGCAGGGCTCTAGCTGTGCTGGCAGGTAGGGCTGGGCACTCCTGCTGTTGCTGGGAATATTAATTCCATTCCCTACAGTTAATAACTCAGCATCCCTGTGCACAAGGGCACCAGAATGGAAGAGGGGAAGAGACGTTTTTGGTGCAGAGGGCTTCAGTCAGTTGGTGCATCAGAGCTGGCGGAGTGATCCAGGGGCTGGAAACTACCTTAGAATTAACTTCATTGGATTTTAGATCAGGACTCATCTCCTCAGGAAAAAACATGCATATAATCCCCATTGTGTGCCTCATCATAATCCTCCTCCTCGTCTTCTGAAGGCAGTGAAAGGTACAGAACAGCAGCAGTGCTCCCAGAATAGTGGGAATTTTCTGTAAGATTTCGTGGTTTGTCATATGTGTGGGCACCTGCCAGGGCCCGTGCTCCATAGCTCGCTCCCCCGCTCCGTGTGTGACGTCCTGACAGGGGGGCTTGGTCGCAAACCAGCCCTTGTTCCCAGCTACAAAGACTGGAAGAATTAACATTCCTCATAATTATCCAACCATCTTAATTACTTGCTCGATATTCTGTCTCGATATTAGCTGCCCAAATCATGTTGGGATTTTCCAGACACAACTTCTGGCCAGTTTGTTAGCCAGGGGACTAAAAAGGAAGTAGAAAATCAGAGTAAAAATTGCTGCAGTGCTGTAGGTAATATTCCAGCTGAGCCTGGAAGTGCTGGTAGCTCCTTGTGCCCAGTGCCAAAGGGATGAGCAGGGCTGGGGAGGCGATGCCATGCTGGAAGTGTTGGCACACACTGTGCACGTGCACATGTGCTCCAGGAGCAGCCCGAGCTGCAGCCACAGCTCTGGTGAAGTTCCAGCCCCTGTCCTGCTCCTGCCCTGCCCTGGGTGCCCTCGACTCCAGGGAGCAGGGCTGGGAACAGGCAGCACAGCCACAGTCCCTGGCCCTTGCCCCCAGCGCCCGACCCTTGGGAGCAGCGCGGCCTCTGCAGCCAGGCTGTTCACACCAGGATGCTCCTGCACATTAACATGCCGGGCGTGAGATATCTGTATCATCTCGCTCCCATCCTGCCTTACTGACTGCAGGAAAAGGCCATTTTTTATCAGTTTCTGCTTTAGTGAAGCAAAAGGTCTTTTGGTTCCCATCCACTGTCTTGAAATGCAGAGTGCGTCATTGAAGAAAGCTCACAGGTCAATCAAATGCCCCTGAAACTTTCTTTCCCAGCCAGGACATCTCCATCCTTCTGGCTGCAGGAGCTGGAACAAAAGCCCAGCCTGGCTCCGGGTGGTTTATGTTGTACCACAAATGGCCAATAAAGGTTTGTTATAACAGGAGCTCAGTAAGCAGAAGGACACGGGCGATAGTTTACAGCTCTCCTGCAGTCTGGTGCCATTCATTAGCAGGTTCCGTGCTAGTAATGAAATTTTACAGGTTGATCATTTAAATGCAGGTTAGAATTAATTTTGATGATCCAGCTGGAAAAGTATCAGACACTGGTCAGTCTGCCTTTTTCCCCCCAGTCAATACATTGAGTGACACGAGGCCCAACACCCCCGATTAGGCAGCAGTTTACTCATCATAAGGTTATTAATCCCAGGGGCTTTGACCCCAGTGCGGGGGCGATGGATGGAGGGGTTTGGGTGGAAAGGGAGCGCGGCAACGGTGCTACGGCGTCATCCCTGCCAGCGCTGCTATTAATCGTGCCCTGAACCCTCGGTGCGATAGAGGAGAGCCGCAGCACAGGTCTCCCTCTCTCTTTGTTCTGGGATGAGCACACGCCTGCTCTCGGCAGCGATGGTGATCAATGAGCGGCGCCTGGAATCACACCGGCGTGGAGGGAGCGAGCCGGAGGGCGATCCCCCGAGAGCGGCGATTGCAGCGCCGTGCTTCCGAGCGAGCGAGGAGGGAGACAGACAGGTTGTTTGAGAAAATTCCCTTTAGACCAAACACTGATGCCGAGCTGAGCTACAAACGCTTCTGCTGTACGAAGTGCAACTTTATCAGTGCTCTGGGTTAAATGCTGCTCCTGGAATGTACCGCGCTCTGCCTGCCGGCTCCTCTGGCCGCGTCCTCCCGCAGCTTGTCAGCATCAACTGTGCGGCAAGTCTGACTGTTACTGCACTAATTAATTACTTAATTTTTCAACGCACATTTTAATCTTTACTTTTACGTGAAATGTCCCCTTGTTAGTGCCCCTAAGGGGTGAGTGTGTTGGCAGGGAGGTGCAGAGGGACAGGAGCCCCGCGGAGCAGCGGTGGCCCTGTGTCCCAGGGCACGCTGTGCTCTGCTGCCTGCAGGTGCCCACTCTGTGGCAGAGTGGACATGGGTCACAGCTGGAGACGTGGGGTTTTCAGTGATTCAGTGTGTCTTTAATGAATTTTACAATCATGTGCAAGTCCTTCCTCTTTAGAATGACCTCGTTGGCAGTTTGCTCCAGTATCAGATGCAAATCCAGTACTAGCTCATGTCTTCAATGGAAAATGCAGTATTGTAGAACCATTTCAACATTTACTTCAGGAACTAGGGGATATCTAATTAAATGTTTGGCATCTGTAATGTGCAAGTTTTGGTGTAGTGATATAAAAAATGTGAAATGTTAATATAAGGTTAATTTTGACCAATTCAACAGCTTGCTTTTAAGTTTCCCATTGACAGCCAAACTGCAGGGTTTAGTGCTAAGCTCCACATTGCAGCTTATCTCTCCTTAATTAAAATTAAAATGTGAGCAACAACACAGAGATATTTTGCAGCATCCTGGAAGAGGAGAAGCAGAAGCTCGAGTGATGGTTGTTTAATAAGATTATAATTGGAGAGTTAAAGCCTTGTGATCTATGTGAAGACTGGTTTGGTGCTGGTGCGGCTCCGTGGCAGGCGAGCCCCAGGTGCCTGGCCAAGCATCCCTCGCCGACATCTGGAACCAGTTGCAATACATCACTGTCAAAACTGCTTTCTATACGTATCTGCATTTACACATTAGTTACTCACGCAGCACTCATCAAAAAAGCTGAACAATCTTGACACGGTGTCCCTGGTGGAACGGCAAAGGTGAACCGAAGTTGGGAGGCAGTGTCTCGCGTCACTGTCTGCTGAGCTTTTACAACAGGAAACCTGATTAAAACTGAAAGGAAAAATTTATCGTCAGCTTCTGCTTTGTATCATTTTTACCTACAAAAAGAGTATTTTGTTTCATACAAAGCAGTTGAGAGTGGGGCCAGAGGTGCTCTTCACTTTCATCACTATCTTCACTGCTGTGGTGCTTTGCTGGGCCAGTCATCATACAGGGCTTCAGACAAGCTTTGAGTGTCCGATTATCCACAGAATTCCCTCTTTCTTGCCCAGCTCTTGCTCTGAATTACAGAATCCATCTATGGTTCATTCGGGTTTGTTGCACAGGGACTGATGAAACACGGACTGAGTAAGTCCAGGCAGGGTGTTGCTATTACTGAAGGGTGTGTGTTCCATTGCAGTGCTTGTGTCTGCCAGAGGGCTGGGGCTGCAGAGCAGGAAAGACAATAACTGAGAACTTCCGTGGGAGTTCAGGGATTAGGAATTAATTAGGAGTTAAAAGTAAACATGTTGAGGAGGCAGAACAACTGAGGAATGGAGCTCCCCGGATGTGTCCTTTAGGATGGGAACTAAAGGCTTTGGTGAAACAGGGGCTTTCACTTGGTGCAAGGTTCGAGGGGAGGCACTGCAGGGTGGGGTGTTGATTTTCTCCATAGGAAAAGGCAAATGTGCCCTTGCAGTGAGAGCTCTGGCTGTGTGTGCCAGGGCAGCCTGGCAGGGGTGCTGCTGTTCCCTTTGCTGTGCCTCGTCCAAGGAGCTTGGGGAGGCTCCTGCACACCAGGTAGGTGAGGAGTATATGGAGCATGGAGTTACTTAGTTTAGTTCTTTTCTCTGGGAAGACAGGAAAAGGATCCTGGAATATGAGGAGCACAACTCATTTTTCAGAGTTGCCTCAGCTGTGGCATTGATGCCATGTGATGTTTCATGACTTGCTGTTTTCATTAGACATGTCCAGAACTCTGGAGATGGCGATGAAGTGTCTCTTTAACCCGTGGTTACTCCAGTAACCAGACAAACAAGAAATATTGCAGAGGTTGGGAGCTGGAGGTGCTTTATCTTTAGTGATTTCAGCTGTTTGGGTATTTGTAACATTTCTGAGTGGTGTTTTTGGCAATGTACTCATAACCTCTGCATGGAAAAGCCCAATCTGTTCAGGATTCAGGCCTGTTTAAGCTGATAATGAAAAGCCAAAGTGCTGTGTGGAACGGTGCACATCATGGCCCCAGTGCCCTGGGTGCCAGCATGCTGTGCACGTGCAGGTGACATTCAGCCACCCACAGCCTCAGCACGTGCAGGGCCAGAGGTACAGGCGATCCCAGCACTTAAAATGGAACCAGGACACACCCAGCTCTGCTGATCATGACTTCTCTTGGGGCTGATAACCTTTCCTCAGGATGTTGACAAAAATGGCATTGTCTGGGTTTTACAGATGGGCAGAATGTGATGAAATCAAAGTTCATTTTAAAGAAAACAAAAATAACTGAAGTACGTGGATTGACTTCATTCAGCTGCTTGTCTCAGCTCTGCACTCTTGTACCACAAGCTTTGCTGAAAGCAAACAAAATCAGTGCCCAATGAGCCCAGACTGGAATTCCAAACAATAGCAACTCTGAATCAATCTGATTTCCTCCAGGCTTTACCTTCAGTGCAAGACCTGACTTCGCAGAATCAGGACAAAACGTGAGTGATGCATGAAATGAAAATTTCCTGCCTGGTGTGTAGAATAAAAACAGCCTAAGGCGTGAGGCTGCTGCAGCATGTGGCTCACACACGGCTCACACGTGGCTCACACGCAGCCAGAGGAATGAGCCAGGCCCAAGCATCTGCCTGCAGAAACCATCCTGTTGTGGAAACATTATGGGTTATTTTTTACCTCCTTTGGGACCTTTGGAGCAGCTCAGCGATTAGACTGATGTTATCATCTTCTCTCCATGGAGGATGGTTGGGGGAGGTGGCTTTGGGGTGGCAGGACAGCCTTCACAGACCCTGTTGTGCCTTAGTGACAGTGCTGGGGTGTCTGTGTGGGGCTGGCAGAGGAACAGACAATGGCCTTAGTCCTAGTGTGGCACATGCTCCCGTGGGCAGTGCCACCTCCCAACACCACGGACATGCAAGCGCCTGTGGACACTGACCTTCTCCATCCTTCTGGCAAGGAGAAGTGAAAAGCTTTCAGGAGCTTGCTTTTAGTTGAGAATCCCGGATAAAATGTATTTCTTGGCTAAAAATCCATGTGAACTCATTATTGCCACAAATAGGGTTAAAAAAAAATCAACCCAAAGCATATGGATCTCCTGATCAGATGGAGGCCGACGGGCTCCGGCGCTGTCCCTGCTGGTGACGAGCAGCAGATGCTGAAGGAGCAGGTCACAGGTCAGGTGTGCAGGGAAGACCCCTGTGACACCCTGCCCGAGGCTGGTGATTGTGAGCAGGGTGTCCCGAGCAGGAGGTCGCCTCACCAGGGTCACAGGGCACTGCGCAGGCTCCCATGGGCCCTTCTGCTGCCCCCAGTCCTGGTGTGTGCTCAGCCTCCCCCTTGGCCCCACCAGCTTCTGCCTCTTCCTGTGTGACAGACAGAGAGCAACTCAGGAGGTGATCCAGATGTGGCCACCTCTGGCTCTGTTGGCAGTGCCAAGCAAGCCCTGCTGAGGAGGATGCTTGGAGGGTCCCAGCCCCACTGTCACACCTGGGGCACCCCACCCCCCTAGGGCTGGAAGAGCCCCCGTGGGCACCGGTGCCCCTTGAGCAGGAACCTCCTGCCCCATGCAGCCTCAGCCCTAAGTTTTATTATGAATTAAGAGTAAAACTCCTTCTCTGCCACAGAAAAAAACTACCTCCATTTTTCAGAGAGCCTCTGTTTATATAGTTTATGGGAGAAGAGGGCTCTTAATATTTCAGTGTCATGACCATAAAATGAAAAGGTTACTGCTTGCTGCAAAGGCTTGCTTGGATCCAGCACCAATTAATTTTCAATCTGAAATATATGTCTCCTGGCCGTCTCACAACAGCCGGGAGCGGGAGGTTCCTCTTTAACACATTTGAGCCACAAACCCGGTTAAAGGATTAGCCAGCTTTTTCCATGCTGTTTTGTTCGCCCCCATTGGGGATTCCCATTATCCTTGATAGACTGTTAGCCCTGACAGTGGGATATGACAGTGTGAGTTTTCCTCCTCCTCGGCGCGGTGGCCACAAAAGGCTGCTCGGACCTCGGCTTTCATTTCCATTACGGGTACAGCGGCAGCATATGCTAAAGGCAGCATTACTGTGCTGAGTTGCTCCTGCAGAATCATCTGCAATGGTTTAATTTCTCCGTGCGCGGCAGCCCCGGAGCTGGGCAGAGCTGCCAGCCCGCCCTCCCCTGCTCCGAGTAACGTCTGGGGGCACAGTAAGGATTGGAGCTGTACCAGAGCATTGCAAACACACGCTGACTTTGTGGAGGGTGGATGAGCTTCTCTTTATCTTTATTTATTAATAAAAGACGGAATGCCTTGGGAAACAAAAGGTTTTAATGGCTGGTGCTTGGTATCCTTGACAACAATCCCCAAAGAATATTACATTAGGGCACCAGAGAACTTTTAAAAATAAGTAATGGAATTCCGTCTCTGTTATGCTTTTAGTAGTCATTTCGGCCATGGTGCAGCGAGGTCATAAGCTGAGCTCAGTGAAGGGAGCCAGAACACGAAATGATGCTGAGAGAACGTCTGGGAGATGAGAGGTACAGAATTACAAGCGAAAGTGCAGGCCTGCTGAGGCAATTACAGCTTAATGGGGTCATTTGGAAGGCAATTGCCAGGGGTTAATGTAGTATGGAGAGATGAGGTGAGATTGAAGTGAAATTTGGGGCTGGAAATGTGTTAAGATGAAAGATCAGAGTGCAGCAGATTCTGCAGTGCAGAAGGTTTATATCATGCAAAAAATTTGAGAAAAATGTAAAAGTAGTAGCCAGATGTTTCAAAATAAATAAATAAAACCTTAAGTAAATGCTTTAAAAAAGTGAAATAGCTGCATCAAAACACCCTATGCTGGGAGGGGTGGCAGTGAGCACGGCAGGGTTTGATATCACAGAAAAGGGCTGGTTTGGAGCAAAAGTTGTGTTGCGTTTGCACATATGCCCAGACAATGTGGTTCCTTATTGACACGACAGAGTGCCTGATGAAACGCTGACTGCTCGCTCAGCTGTTGTGCCTTGTTTTGAAAAATCCATTGTTTTCAAACAAAACGCAAGCAACAGTCCTCTATACACATATTTTGATATATTTGCAATGGATTCATCACATTATCTTTTCAGGCATTAAAATAATACTCATAAGATGTCAAAATATTGCAGGAATGTAAGCTAGCATTCTTTGAGAGCGGGTATTTGGGTTCTGAGAAGTATGCTTAAATATTACAGGTGTTTAAATTAAAAATGTCAAGCCATGAAGGCATAATGGAAGTAATCATTTTTACACAGTTTTAAGCCCCGGTGTTGGAGAAAGCTCTGCATTCCAGACTATTGTGAGGGAGCGAGTTCATAAGCATTCAGAGGACAAAAGAGATCATTATGCTTTGTTACCTCAGCCAGTTCATTACCTTAATTGCTGAGCGTAATCCAGTCTTGGAAGAAAACTCAGGGGCTTTAAGGAGATCAGCACTGGCACCCTGTGACACAGAAAATGGGAGCCCTTTCCTGCTCCACGGCCACTCCAGGCACGCTAAACCTTGATCAAAGGCTGAACTTCTCCGAGGGTCGGCCATGTGAAAATCCCCCGGAGCGGTGCCGGGCGCTGAACCGTGATGGAGCCGCGGGCTCGGCCGCGCTCCCGCGGCAGCGTGACCGTCCCGCATCGCTGCCCGGCCCGGCGGGGCTGCACGGAGCCCTCCTTGGCTGTGCCCCGGCTCAGGGCTGGCACCGCCGCTGTGCCCCCGCTCGGTTCCTTGGGCAGGGCAGGGCTGGCACCGCCGCTGTGCCCCCGCTCGGTTCCTTGGGCAGGGTATCTGGTTATCCAGCGGCGGTCCCGGCAGCCGCCGCTCCCGAATCCTGCCGGGCCCCAGGCGGGAGAGGCCCCGCAGGCCGGCGCTGGGCTCCCGAGTGATGCCGAGGCGTTGCTGGGGAAGAGCAGATTTATTGTAAATACATTAGAGCAGGGTTTTAAGCCGTGTTTCTGTGCCTGTGTGTTTGTGTGTGTGCTTTGTATCTGGTTATCCAAGCTGATGATATGGGCATTCCCCCCCGTACTGTTGCATATATTAAGGCTTTTAAGAAATATAGTAAAACAAAAAATATGACCTTTAAAAGCATGGTTGAGTTGCATTCATTTTATAACCATCAAAGCAACTCTTTACTGTTGTAAGGTAGAAAAATCAATGATGCAATCTTTTTCCTTTTGCCTCGTGCAATCCGTAATTGAAATGGAAAATCAAATGAACGGCTAACAGATAATTGTTTTATCAATATTCCCTGCCTGCCCTACAAGGGTCAGCCTAGAATGATCATGAGCCACGGATATGATGAGGACAAAATGTGAAATTGAACAGCAAGGAGGCAATAAATCAACCTTGACAAGAAAGAGTGACCAGCATGTAGCTCTTGTAGGCAGCTTTTGGGACACTTTTTGTCTCAGGTGTCTGCACTGATTTAAAAATGTGAGAATATAATATTTGAAGCTCTACCAGTGGGTAAACAACTGCAGACTATTTCTAGGTTAAGGCATCATCAAAGCAAACACGTTGCAGCTGAAAAAATGAGTATTTTGGCGCATAGTGGGAAAAATCCCACAGCGAAACAACAGGGGAATAGCAGAATATTCTGGGGCTGTGGCAAGAAATTCTCCCTCTTCCTATCTGGTCTAAAAAACTAAAAAAGATAGTAAATATATTAAAATGCATTTTTCAGGCTGCTCTTTTGCTGCTCCATTGGGCATGAAAAATGCTTTCCATTGTATTTCTGGTATTTTGGGAGCTCCTTGATCCCAGTGCAGGAGCAGCCTATCTCCTGCCTGGAGGCCCATTTGATAAGGGCCATTTTGGCCTCATGGCCCCAGCTTGTGGGCAGTGGAGGTGTCAGGGGGATGGGGACAGGTAATGCTCCTCCTCACAGCCCCTTTGCTCATCGTTTGATCCTTCAATTCTTCCACTCAAGACTGGACAGGTTTTTGCTGTAATTTTGAAAAACACTGATTTAAAAGAATGAAGTCTCGGTGCGTTTCCTCATCATGACACTGAAAGGCAGCTCTGATCAAACACCACCAAGGGCTTGAGCCCCAGCTGGGCCACCTCTGAACCCTCATCTGGTGCCAGTTGTGAAGCCACAATCATTTACCCCAGCTGCCAGCCTTCCAGGGTTTCATAGGTTTTGCTGTTAAGCCAGGCAGATGTTTCTCTCCTGGACTACTGCTGACACTGGTGTTGCGGCAGTGGGAAACGGTGTGAAAACAGACTCACAAAAGGTGGCAGGGCTCAGGTTAAAAGCCTGGAAAGGCTGAGGGTCCCCCTGGAGTGGGGGGAGCCTGTGCCAGAATCCACTGGGGGTGTTGGAGCCCTGGGCTTGGCTGTCCTGTGGGAGCCCCTGGGGCAGGGGAGCCTCCGGCCATCCACAGCCATCCCAAGGGGTTGGGAGTCAGGTGAGGTTTGGGGAAGGCTCCTGGGTGAAGGAGCAAATTGAGATCACACATGACACATGCAGAGTTATGAGACAAATGCCCTTTTGCTACCTGTGCTTGCTGTGAGCAGCCCAGGCCCTGGGCAGCTCTGGGGGCTCTGCTGCTGTGCCCTGCCACCCCCACTGAGGGACCCTCTCCCATTCACGGGGAGTCAAGGGGTGCCTTCCCCTCCTGCAGACAGCTTCTGGTGCTGGTGTCCCTCTTGGTGGGCTGGGATGCTCATGGACCAGGAGGAGATGCCTTTGTTCAGGGAGGGCTGACTTGGGGTGAAGAGGGAGGACATTGTCAGGAGCCTCCAAGCTCTCTTCCCATCAGGTCCTGTTCTTGTTTCAGCTGCAGGAGAAAGATGCTGGGGTGCCTCAGAGCAGCAGCTGATCTGGCCACTGTGCTGCTGCTTCCTTCTCTGGGCACCATGTACGGGAATCCACCTACCTGTCCTGTCCCATCCCATCCCATCCCACCCCATCCCATCCCATCCCACCCCATCCCATCCCATCCCATCCCATCCCATCCCATCCCATCCCATCCCATCCCATCCCATCCCATCCCATCCCATCCCATCCCATCCCATCCCATCCCACCATCAGCAGAGGTTTAGCAGAGGCTGGTTTGGGTGCAGTCTGCATCTGAAGGATGCCAGGCTGGGAAACCATCCTGAAAGCTTTATTTTTAACCTTGGCTCTCGTGTCCTGTGGTGTCCCTGGGGAGGAGGGGGTCTGGTGCACTTGTGGTCTTGGAAACAGCAATATCAGGAACCCAGCAAAATAGGTTGCCAGCGTGGAGAATATTTTTTATTTTAAGCACAGTATTTTAAACACACCATGTCCTCCTTCCCCGGGGGCAAGGCTGAGAGACTTTAAAACTATTTTTTACAATTGGTTTTTCAAATTCATTTCTCATCAGGCCTTTTCCCATGTACAATCAGGTGTGGTGCTGGCAGGGCACAGCCCCTGTCCTGAGGGCTTATGCAGTCAGAGGGATGGATCCAGGGGAGCCTCACAGGGGCCGTCTCCTGCCCACAAAGGGGGATGTCTCCAGAAAACTGCTGGGCCATGGGGGCTCAGCCCCCCGCCCTGCATGGGGGTGTGCCACGGCACCATGGGGCTGGGCACCCCGAGGGGCACGGGCAGGATGAGAACAGCCCTGCCCACCCCCTCTAGCCACCTTGGGGGGACACGGGAGTCCCCCCCGCCTGCGTCTCTGATGTAATGAAGTGTCAACCGCTGCCATCACCGTCCTCCACGTCCTTGAAACCCACACGGTTTAACCAAGAGTCTCTCCAATTTATCAGCAGTTAAAAATAGAGGGAAGGCTGCGAAGGACAGTCCCTGCTCCCCAGGAGCCAGGGCCGCGTGTGGGAGTGTGACCTCTGCGGTGGGGTAGGACAGGGGACACGTCCCTTGTCCTGCTTGGCAAGAGCATTTCTGTCCTGCCTGGACGTGGCTCCTGAGGGCTGGAGATTAAACCAGCCGTGTGTGGACACACACAAAGGATCAGATCAGATCATTGCAGGCAGTAACTGCTTCCATAGCAGTGTCTGCCGAGCCCACGGTGTCTGCAGGCCTTCTAATGAGCACGGCATAAATCCAGGTGTGCGGGGAGGCGCGAGCATGATCCGCTGCGACGGAACGCGCAGCCTGCAAGTGCCCTAAATACATATTTACACCGTGGAGCTACTGGCTCTGAAGAAGCTGTTCAAGCTGCCAGGCAGCTAATCCACATTTAATGCCGCTGGTCTGTCAGGTGAGAATGTTGTGTAAAATGATCCCCACTACAGTATCTGCTGCGCGGGGGCTGAGCACACTCTGGGGCGATGTGAGTGAGCCTTGGCACATCTTTGCCCTGCCTGGAAACACAGGAAAGCCCAGCCTGCCATGAGCATCTTCAGTGCCCAGAAGGCATCCCTGGGGTCTGGGTGTGGGTCAGCATGACAGGGTTTGGACTTGGGGAGGAATGGGGCTGGGGCCGAAGGTGGAGGTCCCATCTCAGCATTCTGCTGCCTCTCCTTCGTGCAGTGACAGTCTCATCACAGCAGCACTGGGTGCTCTGGGCTCTTGGGCTGAAGCTGTGGTTCTGTGTTAGCAGTCCCCTGGGTTTGGGCTGGGCAGGGAGCTGCTTTGTTGTGGTTTGGGTTTGGAGGGAACAGGATGGCGGCACATTTGTTTTTACTGACATTGATATAATAATTTAGTTTCCTTCAGAATTAGATTTGGGGAATTTGAAACTTAACTCTGGTAGCGCTTCTTTCCCAATTTATTGCATATGCTTAAATAAACATGTTGAATTAACTTTATAAGGCTTGTAAAAACTACAGATAAAACCGCTCTAGAAAATCAACATTCTAAATCATGCTAAGTCTCTTCCCATTCTGCTCATCCTCTAGCAGGGCATTGACAAAAATATGAAATTGATTTGGTTGAAGGGTGTTAAAGAGCCGACAGCCAAATGTCACAAACAATGAATGGCTGCAGTGTTGAGAAAATCAATAGGGAGGTTAAAGCTGGGCTTGTGAAAGACTTGGCAGACTGCTCTGTTCCAGGAAGATATCTGTCTTCTGGCCTTGGTTGCATGATCAAAAGGAAAACTTGATAGGTTTAATGAAGGGAGATACTGTAAAACTGACAACAGAAATATAGACACTGTGGTAAACTGCAGTGCACATCAGCGAGTGGGGCTATTAGATACATTTTTCAGTCTGAAAAAATATTTATAGGTAAAGATGTCAAAAAAATATTAGTGCATTCGTCCATTTTTCCCCTCTTGTTCCCAATCACACCCGTGTTTGCATGGTGCAAACAAAGCTTTGGCTCTGGGTTTAATTGTACAACATGATGGCAAACGTATAGGGCAAAATAATTAGCATGATAATTAGCAAATCGTAATGTTTTCAAATAATTGCGTGATGAGATTGCAGAGCCAAAGTGAGATTGGAATCTCTTCTTTACTTGGAGGTGGTATTTCAGCAAATCATAAAAGGAAGGGAAGATGAGCCCCTGCTCTATCAATTAAAGGTGAGACCATGTGACACCAACTCTCTGTCGTCCACCCGATGCCTCTCATGCAGGCGTCGCGTCTCACTCTGCTCTTGATAAATACACAGCTGGCCTTAAAATCAGTTTTGTGAATATTAGATCCACAAATATAAATGAGGATGCTGGCCATTAAAAAAGGTTAATAATGTTAGATTCATTTTGTTTCTGAAATCAGCTTGTAAACAAAATTTGCCCTGCTTTACACCTGACCTATTAGCAGTACTCTTATGTAACATATCACATCATTAGAGAAAAAAATTGCGTCAGGGCTGAGTTATTCCTTCCCATGTGTTTGTTTTCCAAACACTGCGTCGCACTTAAGCCTTAACTGTGTAGCAGTATTTGAAATAACGTGGCCCCTTTGCAGCATGTATTTCCCAGCCCTGTGTTAGGCCTGAATGTTCCCTTCCCCAGCCCTGGTTGGGCTTGGTGTTGCCTGTCAGTTCTGGGTATCCTGTCTCTCCTGTCTATCGAAGCTCCCTCTGTTTTTTCTTCTTTTTTTTTTTTCCTAGAAAAATGAACTCATTAGTTTAAAACTCCCAAATGCCACATTCGGCTCAAACAGCGAAGATGATAACCTGTAAAAAAAGAGGAGAAAAGAGAGAAGGAGGCTGGCAGGTTTTCTGCAAGTGGACGCTGTAATAAAAATGCCCCCTACTTTGTCGGGATGGGGTTTGGAGGGCTGCTGCCATATGTTACTTTCCTTTTTAGCTGGGATTATGCCATCATTATTGCTGATAAAAGCTGTTTACTGCCTTGGCAGAGGAGTGATGCTTGGCGCAGTTTGGGAGCCGCCATTCAGTTTACAGAGAAGTGCATTTAGTGCCAGATGCTGGGATCCAGGGGCTTTGTTATCTTTTCCCATTATTGGGATCATCCATTGTCTGTTTTTTTTCTCCTTTTAACTTAGCTCTGGCTTTGTTGTTTGTGTTTTGGATTCACTTGCTCTCAGGCAGGTGACACGGCAGGTTTTAGCTCACCAGGCAGCGCTGGGTGCAGCCGGTGGCTCACAGGGACCATGTCTCCTCCTGGCACTGCTGCAGGAGGTGATGGGTTTTGGTCTCCCAGCACCCGGTGGTGGGTGCCCTGTCCTGGAAAAGGTGATGGTGGCTGTGGGGGAGCCCAGGGGAGGAGCATCTCTGCATGGGGGTCAGCATGAGTGTTCCTAGAAACCTCAGCACCCAGGGTCTGGCACAGCCGTGGGGCTGCAGTGAAGGATGAAGTGCAGAAAACGTCTAACCGAATGAGAACATCATATTTCAGTGTGAAGGTGGCATTAATTCATATGTAAATTCTCTGAGGGAGGACTAACAGAGCTGTTGGCCAGGCAGCAGCGCTGTTGGTGCCAGACTTTCCCTTAAAAACAGTTGTGGTGTCCATAGAGAAGGGACCATATGTGGGCTGGATTGCACTAAAAGCTGAGGGAGGAGGAGGCTGGCAGTGCCAGGGTGGTGACCATGCCACTGTGGTGGAGACTGGGGCACCTCAGGGTGCTGCCCCCGTGGCCACACGAGCTGCCCTGGCAGCAGCCTGGTGCCGGGGGACGCTGCACACACCAGATCCATGCCCCCGTGCCTGGATGTGCCTGAGGCACCTTGGATGAAGTACTGCCGGGGCTCTTGCCTGTGTTTTTGTGGTGAGGAGGAGCAGTTGTGGCCAGCATGGCACGGGGGGGCTGTAACCCAGAACTGGCACACGGTCTGGCTCCAGTGAGTGCCTCCACACCACCGACCCCTTCCCGGCCACAGCCCCAAGCTTCCACCGGGCATCTTCTGGTGTCCAGTTGGGAATCAGGCTGGATGCGTCTGTAAATCTCACCCTTGCTGGAGACACGGCCTCGCTGTTCCCAGAAGGACTTCCCGGGGCCCATAGCCCTTGTGTTGTGTTTGGGGTCCCTCAGGTACTCTGGGTGCAGGTCCTGGGGCTCCGGTGACCCCTGTGCCACTGCCCTTGGCACCAGCCCCGTGCCAGGCGAGCCGGCAGAGCTGCGGTGCCGGGCTGTCATGGAGCTCCCCTTCACCTCCTCTGCTCCCGTATTCTTTGGGGAAGAGGCTGTGACCTTATTTCTCCTGCTAAGAGAGATGCATCTGGAACCAAATGAGGGCAGTAAAGTATAATAGAAGGCTTTACAAATGAAAGTTTTGTTTCTGCTGGTGCAATACCTTGTTTCCCCCTCTTGTATCCTGGGAAATCAGGCTGATCAATAGTTCCCATTTCAGCAGAACTGCAGCCAGCATTACAACTGTATAAAATTTACAACATTGTCTGCTGTAAATTTTAATTGGAAAAGCCTCGTAGCTTCACCCTCGATCTCTGCACCTTTAAATGTATTTGATTTTAAAAAATCAAACAAATTTACAGTGTATAACATCATGTCACACGCTTTGTATTGACAGTGCAATAGAAGTAGCACAAACCCACCTTCCTGCTGGAAGAGAAAATGGCTGTAAAATATCTGGAAAAGGTCAGGGGTATGACGAGGATCTGTCTGGGAGCCAACAAGCCCATGGTGCCAGGCAGGTGCTGACGGAAGGGATCCCGATCCCAGTTCTTGTGTGGTGCTGGAGCCTCGCAGCCGCCCCGAGGAGCCGCAGCAGAACACGTCGCTTTCAGCACAGCTTTATTTCTGTCACAGGTCAGGCTTAAAATGCTGTGTGATACAGTTATTGACTCTAATCTGGGCATAAACACAAGTTCTCAAGCACCAGCCCAATTAATAATTTGCATAATTAACACGCATATTAAATAGGGACTGGCCCTGCATCTGTATTCACGGTGATCGGGGTAATGAGGGCTAGCGGAGCGGCGCCTCGGGCTGGCGGGAGCAGACGTGTGGCAGTAGTAATTTTTGCTTGGATTGACAACTGCTAGACAAGCAGTCCCAGCATAAAACTAAACCCCGTTTGGCAGAATTAATCGTTGACAAACTGCTCTTAAAGCTGTAACATTGTTTCTGTCAGTTGTTCGGTTTGATGTCACTGTTAGACATAATAAATCAATAGTGTCAGAATTTGGTAATGTTTATAGCTAGCAAGGTTTATTATTTCATATGACTGTCATGTACAAATCGTGGTATCATGGCTGCCTCTAAATTATCAAAGGCACAATATTGCTGAAATAGATTTCCTAAATTCCTTCTCCAATTAATCCTGTTGATTGTTAGCAGTGATGGGGCCCACTCGTGTTTTGGGAGGGGTGAGTTTTTTCTCTGGACATTTTTTAAAGACAAGTTTGAGCCATTGTACACAGCAGGATTTATTGTTGCTGTCTCCAGCCCGGGCAGCAGCTCTCTGCTTTATGGACCTCACTTTTCCTGCTCCAGTCACAGTTTCCAGGCTGTCAGTGAAGCCAGTGCGGGGTGGGCACAGCCGCAATGTCCTGATCCAAGCGGGCTCGAAATCCCAGCCCCATGAGAGGGCCCCAAGCCCTAGGATGGGGGGAAAGACCCCTACCCTCACCTGGGGACGTGCTGTGATGTGCAGCTGTGTGTGCACAGGGGTGTCTGTGCGCAGGGCTGTTTGTGCATGGGTGGTCTGGAGCATGAACTGATGGGGTGAGAGCACCGTGTGGATTTGGTGGTGCTGGAGATCCCCTCCTGTGGCTCACCCCATGCTGGGCTCCTGGGAGGGACAGTCCCTCTGCTCTGTCATGACCACGTGCCATGACCACACACTGCCCCACAGCTCCACATGCTGCCAGGGGTGACTCTGCTCACCCTTCCCCTGCTCTCCTGGCACCATCTCACCCCAAACACCGTGGTTTGACCCATCACACCTCTCTGCTTGCTGCACATCCCCTGGGACCCCCTCCTGCACCCAAACGGATGGGACAGTCCCTGGGCTGGGCTAAAACTGTCCCCTCACCAAGGCAGTGCATATAAATTACAACAATAAATTACTGCGGCCCCAGGGTAAAAGAAGCATCAAGTTATGACTTTTACATGAGTATTTAGTCAGCCATTCAATAAAAAATAGGTCTTCCAGTTGCACAGTACCATTTATCAGCTCCATATTTATTATTTATCATAGCTACACATGATGCAAATGTGAATTACCTCGCTGCTCCTCCGAGGAGCACTTGCTTTTATAGAAATGTAAACATATATAACACAGTTTGTGGAGTCAGAGACCTAGCTTTGAAAGGAAAGAGAAATTAGGGATGCAGATTTCATTTTTGCTTTCATTTCTATGTGATAAATTATCCTTCTAAAGGTCATTTCCAGGAGTAACTTTCCTTAACTTTGCTGCTCTGTGGGCAGCTCTGAGAAGGGATGTGTGGGAATGCTCGGTGCCCACTGGTGCCCGGACAGAGGGAGATGCCGTGGGGTCACAGGTCTCCTGTCTGTGGCCAAGACTCTTTTGTAGGTGTTTGTATGGCTCCTGGCAAGGGCTGATCCCGATGCCACTGTGGGGCTGATGTTATCTGTGCCCAGAGATCCACGGGGCTCATGATAGCTGTGCCTGGAGCACTGCGGGGCTGGCCAAGGTTGGCCAAAGTTGGGGGCCCAGTGGCTGGAGGGTGGGTGAGAGGGCTTTGAGTGGCGTTCCCACCCCCTGGATCAATCCTCTCACCAGGTGGCAATCATTCATAGGCAGGAAATACCTGCAGTCATTGAAATTCCTCCCACATTTATTCCAGCTCTGGTAGTCTATAAAGTGATTTCAATTCTGAAAGAGGAATTTGAAGATTTCTTCCCTGCTCCATGTTTCTAGAGTTCCTGGCATCCTACCGGGAATTTCAGGCGTGGAAGTATTTCACTTCCATGAATTGCCTTTCGGTTTCAAAATTCTTTGTACATCTGGGATTTACTCTTGCCCCTCACCATGGGAACGGCACCTGGAGCCGGGACACTGCTCCCAGACATCGCTGTGTCCTCAGGTGCAGGCAGGAGCGCTTTTTCTTCTTTCTTTGCATCAAGTGACCTAAAACATCCTGGAAAAAGTGTAAAGGACAGGAATTAATTGCTCAAGAGCCGAAGCTGGTACAAAGCTGAAGGGTTCCAGGTCAAAGCGCTGGGGCACGACGGGATCCGTGCCTCAGGCCAGGCTCTACCTCCCCGAGCTCAGGGCTGGCATTTGTGAGGGAGGCGGCATCGCCACGGGGCCAGGCAGGGTCCCCTCAGCCCGCCGGGGTGCCTGGGCACCTCTGGCAGCCCCCCACGCTCCGGGGCACCATCTGCTGGGGCCCAGCACAGCTCCCCGTCGCGGCCGAGGCTGTGGGCACAGGCTGTGGGCACAGGGTGCGGCCTCCCGCTGCCCCGGGCCGCTGTCGGGCTCCGGGCGCCGCGGCGGCCCCGGGCCCGGCCTGGAGCAGCGCCAGCAGCGGGGGATGCAGGGGGATGCAGGGGGATGCAGGGGGATGCAGGGGCTGAGCTTCCTCCAGCCCCTGCCACACGGCTCTGCTGCCACAGGAAGGTCCTGGGGCGGGCACGGTCACTGTGGTGACGCTGCTGAGGGGCTCGGTGGCGTGGGAGCGCCCGGGCTCCCGTCCTGCCGCTGGCACCCGACAGCAGCGCGTTAGCACCGATTTCCTAGGGATGCGATGCCACGAGCTGCTCTCCCCGGGAAAAGCTTTTCCTACGGGCGGCCCTGGCTCGCCGGCTCCCACGTTGGGGATAGAGCAGCCGGAGCTGGCGGCCGGCTGGATTTTCTGGGGGGAGGTCATTAGTTACCGCATCGAGGGCTGCACGGGAGAATAACAGCACATCAGTTAGGATGCTAATTCACTCGACTGGCAGCGAGCGCTGGGAATGACAGCTTGGAGGGGTGCGGGGGAGGGTCTGAAAATGGCAGCAGATTGGTATTTTGAAAGGGGAGGGAAGTTTTATAATGATGAATAAGAAAGATGACATTTGGTGCTCACATTTCTCGTGCGCTGGCTGTCCGCGGGAGGGTCAGTGTGCGGAACCTCCCGCAACGAGCCCGGGGCTGCCCAGCAGCTGACTGGGAGTGCACCCTTCCAGGGAACAAAAAGAAAGGCCCAGATAATTAGGGCAAGTTGAACTGCAGGAGGTAGCCAGCTTCTCGGCTGCCTTTTGTATATTCATGACCCAGCTTGATTGATGGAAGGACAGTGTTTGGTGACACTGTCATTTGCAAGTTGAAAGGTAGAGTACAGGCTGGAGCTCTGCTCAGATGTGCCTTAAAGGGTCCTACAATAAGCTCATTTGGATGCTGATGATGTTCGCATCTGCATTTCTTTGTTTCTAACTGTTTCAGGAGGACATCTGTTAATTTGTATAGATTAGCTTGGATGGTTTCATTTAAAAACATCAAATTATGGAGCAGGACTGTTTATTATAAAAGTTTCCAGGAAAGTTTAAACCGATTTGGAAACCATGCAGAGTGTAACATTTAAAAGCAGAATTTAAAAAAATAAGAGTATTTTTTACATTTACATTCAGCCTCCCATGCCCAGGAATTAAGACTTGCATTTCTGCTGGAATGTTATCAAGAAGTGTTAGCAGAAGTATCTGTTGAATTATAAATTTCAGGATAAATGAGGCTTGCCAAATTTCCTATATGCTGGAGAGAGGAGGCCCCCTTTGCTGGACAGTGAAAGCCTTTACGTACGAAGGGGGGGAAGTGAAATGTAACTAATTCAAGAGGGGAAATGCTTTTACTGTGTAGTATTTAGCCGCATATTTCAAGCATAATGGTGCTTCTGTCAGAGCAGTTGCAGTTTTTGCAGGTACTGTTTTCGGAGGGACAGTGGGCTGGGAGCTGGGGGAGGTTTCGCACCGCAGGTCTGGCTGCCCTCGGTGCAGCAGCTGTTGGTTGACTCTGTGTGTGCCAGGTCAGGCAGCCCGCACGGGTCCCTTCCTGCTGGAGCAGCAGCCAGCTCCCAGACCCCAGCCAGCTCCCAGCTCCCAGCTCCCAGACCCCAGCCAGCTCCCAGACCCCGCGGGGCTGGGCAGGCAGTGGGGACAGGGACAGCTCACCCCAGGTGCAGGCCAGCACTCGGCCTTTGGCAGTGACCTTTCCTCATGTGCCCCTTCCCTGGGCCCTGCCTGTGGCTGCTGTGGCTCTAAAATCTGGGCTTACTCCAGGTATTTTCAGGAACATCAACTCACACCCAAGCAGGCTCTGCTTTGCACTTCTGCTCAGTGCTGCATGCCTACCTCCCAAGAAAGCCTTCGCCACCCTGAGCCACGTGGCCCAGAAACAGGGGAATCAGGGTCAGGGTACTGCCCCAGGCTGAGGCAGACTGGCTGCAGGGGCACTCTCCTGCCTGCTCCTCCTTGTGCCCTGCGCTGTGGTGCACAGCCATGCTGGGCTCAGCACTACTCTGCTAAGGATCTTCCTCAATGGCGCTCGGGAATTTATGGCTGTGACTCCCATCTTTGTATTTATTCCAATTAACACATAAATCCTAATTACCCAGGTCAAGGGAGCTGGTAGGCTGTAAATGGAGTGGGACATGGCAGAGCTTGGCAGATGCCTGAGTAACAAGGTGGCCAGAGAAGGGGAAATACCAATTTAGGAGGCACCGGCAGTGAGCAGACGTGCAACCAGGGCCACAGGCAGGCCCAGACATTGAGATGGGCTGAGACCCACTCGCACATTTGAGAGGTCTCAGCATGGGCTGGGGAAGAGTCCGGGGCCAGCCGTCACCCTTCCCAAGCCATGTCCTGGCACGTGTCCCCACCAAACAGAAATGCCCATCACCCCCAGCCTGATGGGCACCTGCAGGATCGGAGGGCACCTTCCCTGCTCCGTGCCCCGCAGCGCTGTGTCCTGGCACGCTCCAGGATCCTGGCAGCCATCCCAACACCGTGTGGTGTCCTCCTGTCAGAGTCACAGGATGGAGATCAGTGGAGGGTTTCTAGGGCAGCCGGCACGGTGACAGTGCCCAGGAGCTGTGCTGGGGGAGAGGGCAGCCCTGGGCAGGGGTCTGCCAGCACGGGTGGGCACCCGGGCACCACGCACCAGCCACGGCCCCGCAGGGTGCTCAGGGCTGGCACGGTCCATGGGGAGCGGGATGGGTGTTGGCAGTGTGGTGGCTGGGGAGCACAGTGTGCTGATGCAGGGTGTTATGATCGCAGCATATGCTGGCTATTAGTGTGCCTTTTATTTAATTTTTTTTTAATACAATCCTACATCGCTGTTGGCGGTGCAGGCATAATTGCTACCTTGCCTGAATGCAGCTGAGTTTGTAGTTACTCAAGCAGGAGGTTTTTAAAACTGTGAAATAGTTTCTCTTCCTGCATGCCCCCAGATCAGGTAGAAAATGGGGAAAGAACTGCTAAATGATGTATTTAGAAAAAGCTGTTCTACAAGAGTATTTGAAACATTACAGATCTGCCAGAAGGTCCATTAACATAAATGTTTAACTCAGACACACAAACTTATGTACCGAAATGAAAATGTTTCATGCATTAATTTGCTGCAGAAGGTACTAACATAACAATTAGAGCAACATTCTGCCTGCGTACACTTAAATTTCCTGGGGCAGTGTTTCAGTGGTAACGCAAGCGTTGATGTAGGATCTCCTTGACTCCTGGCGCAACACACCCCAGCACTGCAGTTCGTTCTGCTAAATCAAATTTGTACAGTTTCAGATCTGGCAGTGAAGGAAGTGGGAGGTTGACAATAATGCACAGTTTTGGGGAAGGGGGGCCTGGCTTCGGTGCCCCTCCAGTTGCCATGTGTGGATCAGCCAGCACCGTGTGCCCCCACTGCTGACATCCCCTGTTATGTTGGTGGCTTACAAAGGAACCTGCTTCACCCTTTAGGTCGCTCTGAACATGGATGGCAGGCAGTTACACTAAAGCAGAGGAATGCCCAGGGCAGCCAGGTAACGCTGGGCTCATTCCATTGCCGCTCCCAGTTGGTTTCCATCAGATCCAGCACCTTTGCTGGGCTTTGGGTTTCCCCAGCCCTGCCTGGCAGGACGTTCTGCTCTCTCAGAGGTTATTTAGTGCTGAGTACTCTCAGCATGCAGACACAGGAGAAGGTACTGGGAGCACGGGAGCGCCGGGGGTTCCCATGGCAGGCCGGGCGCCGTCCTTGGCACGCGGCTCCCTCACATGGCACCGCTGCAGAGCCCCGGCGGCCGCCGCTGGGGTGGGGGAGCGCAGCGGCCAACATTCCTCCTCCCAGCAAACGCTTGTCCTAAACTGAGCACCGTAGAATAAAAATGGAAACATAAAAATAGCAGTTGGAAAGATAAAACAGCATTTATAGTACTAATAAAACCGTTGTGGCTTCCACAGGAAAACATGCTCTGTAACCTAATGCTTACCTGGGAAGACTGTCGAGTTTCGGAGAGTTATAGCTGTTTTTGTAAGAGAAGCACAGAGATTTGCTTCAGGGCTGAGTGATAGATTCTCCTGCCTGGAGCATCCCAGTGTGTTTATACATGGCTTGTATGGCAGCTTTCATAAGACATTTACCCCATGATTTGCGATGAGCTTATGTGTGAATAATTAATGGCAATTAATCCTTAATTACAGTAATTAGGCAAGTCACAGGAAATTAAGCTGCAGCTGGAGAAGACCATGCCTGGGAAGAGAGGATTGGGGGCTGTGTGAATGTGCCATTCACTGACAACATTACAAGGATGAGCAGCATTCAGCAGCTTTGGCATTTCTATTGGCAGCCTTGGGTAGGACAAGAACGCTCAACATTAGCAGCAATCTATAGTTGTCTACAAGAGTTTTTAGTTCAAGTGCCAAAATGTTATGTTGCATATGGTGATTATCTAAGTTTATTGGTTGCCATAATTCAAATGGGTGTAATTGTTTTTGGCTTGATGGTGACATTAGAAACTGAAGCTTTTATGTGTTCGTAGGTTCTGCTGGCATCAGCCATGGTTCAACTTCTAGAAACAATCCATCCAGGTTTGCAATTATGGAAACAGATTCTACAAATGGCTGGAAATTAACAGAGAAATTTTCAATGATTAAAAAAAAGACAACAGCAAAACTGGCAGTTTCTTAGTTGAGCAGCTAATTGCTTTATTATTAGCTGCCTTTTCCATTAAAATAAGGTTTGCACGAGGTGCAGCGCGTGCAGAGGCTGCTGTCTGGTTTGGGGAGTGGGACCAAGTGGGACAAAAATGGAAATGCTGGTGGGCAAGAGTTCGCAGGGGAAAAGCCCATCTGAGGGATCTCCTGTGCTAATCCCAGCCACGCCATTGTACTGGAAAGCGGATCTGTGCTGGAAGCCTTTTGCCCTGGGCAACCCACAGCGACGCTGTTTGCAGCTCAAGAACTGCAGCCTTCCCCATCATTAATGTGCGAAGTTTTTAAACCTCATGATTAAACATGTTTCCGTAATTTACTGGGTTTCCAAGTGGCGATGTTTGTGCCAGCAACAATCTGGGGCAGAGCCGTGGAGGGAAGCACACATTAGTATCAATGGAACCTACAAAAAGCAATCAGTAATTTATGAGCTTGTGGAAAAATGCCCACATGTTCTCATCAAATTATAGGGATCCTATAATTTACTCAGTGACTACAAGGTGCACGCTCCCAAACCTGCTGTGGGGTGTTAACTGAACCTCTGATTAGATTTAATCCAAACAACTAATCTGTTAAAGGGTCCTGAATAAATAGGCGATATGGCCAGAGCAGGGTGTTATTCTGGAGTAAGATGACAACTCATGAGGAGGTCAGTTAGTTCCACCCTAGAAATTAAAGTGACCTGCTGCAGGTCGGGTGTGGCTGCAGCACCCAGCCAAAATCCTGCCTGTTCCCCTCAGGCACTGCCAGCATCGAGCGGAGGGAGGAGGAAGATCTCTTCTGTTTCAGAAATAAAAGCCTGGAGCCAGATGTTTTCAAGCTCTGTACTTGTTTGTAATATGGAAATGTGTAAAAACTTCAGCTCCTTGCACGTGGAATCTAGATCAATTTTTAATTTACTTGTACGCATGGATGACTCATTTGAAAAAGAAAATTGTGGCATCAAAAAAAAGACATTTCAGGCTGCATAGGTTGCTGCATTTATCTGTTTCTCATGCACTCTGGAGTGGAAATAAGTCACAGTATCTTAATAATGGTCTTGATTTTATAAATGATTTTTCCCCTTGAAATAAGCAATCCATTCATTTTAATATGTAGAATTGGTTTGCTAGCAGGGCGACAGTTTAAAAAGACTTCCAACTGTGACACAAGTGCAACCATATTGCTTCCTATTACTCGCTAAGGTAGTTGTTTAGAAGAGAGAATGTTCTCCCTGGAAATGTTTAAAGTGCTGTAATTTTATTTAGGATAATGAGGATTTATAACAGTTTTACCATATGAAAACCTGCCTTTAGACAGAGTGAAATAGGCGGTTGTGGTTACGGAGCGTGAGAGCGGCGGGGTCTGTGCGGGGAGGTGTCTGTGCCTGCCCGGGCAGCGAATCCGTCACCGGGCCCAGAACGTTCCCCGCAGCCGCGTGGGATAATTCATCACCAGCACGTATGGATTTCTCTGCTTTAATCGCTCTAGACGTTAATTAAAATCCTGTTTTATAGAATATTTTAATTTTGAGATTTGCCCAGCTGTACAGCCTCGGCTCTGTTGTCAGGGTTGAGCCGTCGGATAACAAATGGCTGAATTTAAGCCTAGTCAGGAATTTGGGGGGAATTCCTGGCGGAGTTGAGGGAGTTTGGCCGCGGATGGATTGGGACTCGGCGCTGTGCTGCCTCCCAGCTCTGCTGGAAGGTCATTCCTCTGCGTTTATTTTTGTTGTTAGGCCTTTAAAAATTTTTCCCTCATTAAGAATGCTTCCCGTTTATTACCAGTCTCGCTTCCTGGGCAGGATCGGCGCGGGGCCGGGTGAGGGTACTGAGCAGAACAGTTAATGCCCTGCTCATAAATAGAAAGGAGAAGGAATTGAACTGTTACAGATTTTATCAGGTTTTATCTCCTCACTGAAAATCTTAGCTCTCAAAACATTTCTAATTTCCCTTATTTGAAGGCTCAAACAGTTTCAAATTACTGCCCGTGGATTGTTCTTGACACCGAGAATGGTAAATTTGAGCTGTGGAAATGCTGGAATGTGTGGTGTGTGCTTTTCCTGAACAAGGGAATTCAACGGGTAAATTACAGTCATTTACTTGGAGTGTAATTTACTGAGAGCCTTTAGGCAAATGCAGGAGAAAGGACAGCAGGACAGGAAAAATAGCTAAAACAGGGGCTCCCCCTCCCTCTTTGCATGAAATCCACTCTGCATCCACGTGATGGGGATAATAAAAACTTTCTTATTTAAAATATGTGTAATTCTTATTATTTTTTCAATTCATAAGGCAGGCATTTGTAAGTATGACAAATTTGTGTGAAGATAAGATTTTAAATCTTGCTAAATTATATACACATCTTCTTAGGCGTCTGCATTTTGCACCTCAGTATCTGCATGCAATCATTCCATATTTGAGGTTGATAAAACTGTTAATTTTATGCCTAATAACAGGTCAAGCATCTGCAACTGTCATCATGCTAAGTGGAAATTGCTGTTTTCATCCTATGGAAATATTCAGTATTTAATCAATTTTTTAAAAATAAAAATGTTTATCTAATGGAATCTATGACGAAGAGATGCACTCAAGGTTTCATTTGAAATGAGAGCATAGAAATAAATACCAGTGTGGGGTTTTTTTGTTTAAATGGTAGAAATATGGCAGAGAAGCAGCCAAGGTCTTGTAATCTGCAGGTCCATGGAGATGCAGGATGATGCTGGGGAAGTGTTGTGGCCCGGCTCCTGCGAGGTGGGAATTGCAGAGCAAAGAGCTGTGAGTGGGTTTGTGCAGCACGTTGTAATCTGACACTGAAGTTGTGCCCTGCATTCCCCATGTCATAATTGATGGCTAAGGAAAAGCACATGCTATGCTAATCCTTTGTTGGAATAGCTTGTTAAATTGCGGTTGCCAATTTAAAATAAACTATGGAATGCCTGTCTGTATTTGAAGGTTTGCAGTCTGCAGTTTTAAACAGTCATTTTAAAGCTGTTTTTCAACTTTATGTTGCATGCACACTGTCTGCCTGTGCACACAAGGTCAGCGTGTTCGCCGCTTTAATAGCCGACCATCAAGAACAAAATCAATGAGCTGCGTGTTTCACACCAGTATCACAAGGGATTTTCCCATTTATAGCACATTTGTGTACTGATCCTAAGTTTAAATGACAATATTGATGCCCTATTAGAGCTGTGCCGAAATGGACGTTGTGCAGTTCCTGCTCGAAGTTGTCTGAACTCGCTCCTTTCCTAGACTCCTGTTCCACTTTCTGTCCAGCTGCCAAACATAAATAAGCCCAGTGCACGTCCCTGTGCTGGGAATGGGGCTCGGCTCCCACGTCTCTGCTTGCAGGAGGGGGAATTCCTTGGCTGCAGATTTCAGATCCAGATCTTCCGTAGTTGCTGCGAGGAGGATTATGAGGCTGCGTCTAAATAATCATCTGCGTGCTGATTACAGAGAATAAAGTGGCATTATTGCTTATGGATGAAAGAAGGCAGCGCTGCCCTGGGAAGACGCAAGTGCCAGTTCTGTGGGAATTTTATGAGTCCTGGTGCGGTGTAATCAGCCGCCGCCGGCTCTGACGGAAGGATAGCTCCTGGTCTGCAGAGGAATAGATCCTGTGCTGCCGAAAGGAAATGTTACTTGTGCAGAAGAAAATGATTTAATGTTGGTAGAAGGGTTATTCATTTATAAGGGATTAAAAATGACTTCAATATCATACCTTTAATTTGTAATAATGGTCTGTGGGGCTGTTTCCTGTCTAAAATAAACCGTTTGACTGGCATGTTCGTTTGATCCATTCAGTTCTATGGGATATTAGAGGGATAAAGGTATTATTTTCAGTTATTGCATATTAAGTTGAATCGGTGAGGGCCTCGGGTAGCAGGGAGGTGCCAGGCTGTCCGTGGCCCACTCCTGACCCATGGAGGCTGCCCGGGGCAGGGGCAGGACTCGGGCACATGCGGCACAGCTGCTGCTGGAGCTGCCTTCATGGCAGCCAAGCAGGGAGAAGTCGAAGGCCGGGCTGTGCAGAACGCCTTGGGCTTGGAGGGATTGCAAACAGGAAAACCAGCACGAAGGGAACCTTTGCACTTGAGCTCTGCTCGTGATCAGCCGTGTCCTCATCGCAGCAGAGGTGGGTGACACTCGCAGCCCGCACCCAGCGCCGCTGTCTCCAGGCTCGCCCTGCTGCTGTGACTGCAGCGCCCACAGCCCAGAGCCTCCTCTCACCAGTCCCCTTCGCAGGGTCCCTCTGGGGTGGCTGCACCCATTTTGGGCACAAATCCCCAACAAAGGGACTGTGGCTGTGCTGCATTCGGTCCAAAGGCACATGGGAGACAGGAGGTGGTAACCACCACAGAGCAGTCCCCTGGCAGGGCTGGGTTTGTCTGTTCACTGGGAAGTAAACAAGTGGAGAGCCAGCTTGCTCAGATTTGGCAGATGGGTGTCATCAGTTTTTAGCATTAAATAACAGATTTCACTATTTCAGTTCTTGTTATGTGGAAGTTACAGGTTTTGGGGATGACCAGGAAATCTCCACTATCTAGACAAAAAGGACTTCAAGGTTCCAGCCTTTACAGACACATCAAAAAGGTGACCCAGAGTCTCCACCACAAGAGAGCAGATAACCAGGGTCCGCATTTATTGCTGCGAAAATTCTTGTGGTTCTTGAATTAGCATGATGTGGGGAGAAGGAGGCAAGAGTCTGATGGGTATTTTTGTGAACTGTGGTATTAGCAGCTGGATAAAGGGCAGCAGCATTCTCAGGTCTGAATAGTGCTGGTGTGCCTGGGAGCAGAAGGCAATAATGAAAAACAATACAGAAATCCTCAAATTCCAGAAGGAAACATACCAAGAGGTGTTTTTCATTGTAACTACAGACTTGCAGTGTAGCTAAAGAATAAGCAGCAAAGCAAATAAACATATAGTGCTCGTGAATTTCCTTTTGTTCCAGATCAAAAATACAAGGCAGAGCTCTGTCTGGTAGTGAAATACAGGCAGGATTAATCTGAATAAACATTTCCAGTGTGGCTGTTGTGGAAAAAAGGCATGTTCTGCTTGCAAGGCTGGGTACAAAGTGCTGAGAATAGGGCTGGATCCTGCCCTCCTGCTTTACATTGGCGTGTATTTAGTGCAGAACTGCTGTCTGGTTTACTGGGAAAGAAAAAATCCAACCGAGCCAATTTTGATTGGAACAGGCAGGATTAAAATGCAGGATTATCCCTGCAAAGGCTATATCGGGTGCGCGGCTCAGTGACCTTTTTGAGGAGCAAGTATGTGTGGAGCTGTGCTGGGATAAATCCTTGTGCCGTGGCCTCCCGAGCGCGGGGACACGCACACGGAGCTGCCCGGGCGCGCTGGCCCTTACCTGCCATCAGCACAGGTTCGTGTGTGTACATGTAATTCCAGTTCTCAGCCCAAACAGTGCCTTTGTATGAATATGTGCTTGGAAATAACGTTCCTATAGGTTCAGGTGATATAAATAATGTATGTGGAGAAGCTCATAAATGTAAGCTCGAATTTTCCTCCGTAGTTTTTGTTCTCAATCACCTTGATGAAACAATCTTGAAGGCGCTCTCCTTTCCGTGGCATTTGGAATGAGTCCCTGACAGGCTGATTTTCCACCCCTGTTGTGATGCTGCTTTCTCTAGTTAATATTCCTCTGTAAGTGTCGTACCAAAGTAAACCAAAGGAGCCCGGCTCATGACACTAAGGCTGCATTTGCATTAATTATGCAGTCAGGGCTGGTGAGAAAATGCTGTCACAGAGAGAGAGGCAGTAAATGAGAACCCTCCGAGTGCGCCTGAATGAAGAGCATTAAGTTCATTTACATGGGCGCAGGCCGCGAGGCTGGCAGGGAACAATGGCTTTGCTCTTGTCGCTCGCCGCCGTATTGTTCTGCGGCTTAATGACTCCCCGGCAGAGTGGGTGCGCTCACAAAGACGCAGCCACGATCCCTCTGGTATTAATAACGGCAGTAATAATTAATAACATCCCTCTAATCGGGAAGCTCACGGCGCCCCGGGACCGCTGAGGCTCTGCCCGGCGGGGAGGCTGCGGCCAGGCCCGGCAGGGGCCCCCGCGCCGCTCCGGTGCCCGGCTCTGGGCGGTCGCTGCTGCCCCCGGGCCTTCCCCTGGCCCCGGGCCCCGGTGGGGACAGGCCGGGCTAGTGCCCGGGGCCACCACCGAGCCCTCCCGTGGCCCCTGAGGGGCTGGGGCAGCCTCACGGTGCGGTGGGTGCCAGGGGCTGCCTGGCGGCCTCTGTGGGACTGCGGGGCCAGGCTCTGCCAGGGAAGAGCAGGGAGCTTTTAATTTGTTTATTTACAGTGATTTTTTTCTGTTTGCAGCATCCAAGGCTTTAGTTCTGTAGCAAGATCACTGCTGGTGGTGCCAGGAGAAATGGTTGGGAATGGGTCACACTTTTTTGCCCTCTCCCTTGGCCAGAGCGGCCGTGCCCACGGGCGGGTGGCACCGGGGATCTCCCATCGCCAGCCCACGGCCCAGACCCACCCTGGGATGCCAGACTCCTCAGGGATGGGGAGCCGCAAACATGGGAAAATATTAACTGGGCATGGCACTGAGTAACCTCGAGCTGAAGGTTTCATGAGAATCCCAATGCCACCTTGATCTCACCATGCTCACAGCCACCAAAAACCTCTGAGAGCCTTCTTCTGCCTCTCTGCGCATGTCAGGGAGTGAACGCAAAATGTGTGACCCATATAGAGGTGACCATCTATAAAGATGAGGAGAAATATTAATATACATGTAAAAAAAATTAAAGGTGAGCACCTTGATCCTTTTATACAAAAGATTAATCTCCCAATATTATATTGCGATGCAATAGTTTGGGACAATTTTCATTGAAATGTGGAGGTTTCTTTTAAAGTTCAAAACTTCTTGTCATCTCTGTTTATCTTCAAGACTTCCAGACACTTTAAACTACAGCTTAAATAAGTGACTATTTTTATTCATATGCTGACAAAATTTTTCTTGGAATGATTTATATTTCAATAATAGTTTAAATTATGTTTTGCATTCCGTGCTTTGATGTCATGCAGGAAGTGTCATCACAAGATAGACTTTCACATCTGAGAGTCAATAAATTGTGCTTAGGTAGTCTAATGAAAATACTGTGAATGGCTATATGGAGTTATATCCAGTACAGCCAAGCAGCACAGATACATTTAGATATTTAACAAAGGGCTATGTTTGATCTCAGGGTGTCATTGGCTTTGACACCGTGGCACAGTACCAGTTTACAGTGATACGAATCCTATAATACTATATCATGCTTTTATCCACTAAATAAAAACCTGCCCTATGTTTTATTACAAAGTAGGTGGCCTGGAGGAAAAATATATGTATTCTTTCCTTTTGGAATAAAATATGCATTTGGGCTTCTCATTTCATCTCCAATCTGTGTTATTCCTTAAAAATGCAGAACTGCCTGAAGTCCTCTTTAATATTTAATTCAACAACTTTTTAATCTGTCATTATGCTGTGATGAAGTAAGCATCAAGTGTCGCTGAAAAAGATTAAATTATACTTGGAAATAGGAATTGAAATGATTTAGGGTTGGAGGCTGAATATTTGCTTTGCACAAGTAATAATAGTGGGAGCTTGGGTGAGGCACAGGTTTGGATCTGGCTCTAATGCCTCTGCCGATCCCCTCTCCCTGGTGGCTGCCCCTTGATTTACTCTGGCACTGCCAAACTTGATTTGATTTAAATGGAGGTAGGAAGTGGAAATTCCACACTACAATACATTAATTACTCTCTGCTACTCCTTACACTGATTTTCTTTTTCTCTGTAAACATCATAAACACTGATGCAGCAACCCAATGGACAGCCACTCTGAGCTGCCTGATGACTTCTTGTTAGCAAGCTTATCTTAAAATGGAAAAGCAGGAATATTTGGTATCTACCTCTGGAAGAATGGGTGATATGAAACAGAGGAACACTTGTTCCTGTCTATTCATGAGGGGGCTTGTGCCAGGGTCCTGGGGTGACACCCAGCTTCATCCAATTGCTTAACTTGGGCTTTCACTCTCCCTGTTTTGACTTCACCTTTGGATTTCTCTGCCCTGTTCTAGAGAGAAAGGGGAGAGCAATACCACATCACAGCTGTGAGCCGTGAGACACCCAGGTTCAAAATCCGCTTTACATGGAGCCAAACCCGCAGTGCCTGTGGCCCTGCTGTGGTCACGGTGTGTGCGTGCCAGAAGCCTCACTGGGGTTTGGCTCTGCTGGACACCAGTCCCGTCTCTGGGAGTGCTCGGCACCCAGCAGTGTGGGATGGGGCTGAGGCACGGCCGGAGAGGAAGGAAGGTCCGTGGTGCTTGGGCAGGACATCTGGTGACGCCGGGCATCTCAGCACCCTCCCACAGGACAGCTAGTCCAGTTATAAGGAATAAAGATAATTTTGGAGCTGTGGTGAGTTTTCTGAGATTATCTTTGCAGCTCTAATGGCACCACTTGACAGAGGAGAAGCTGTCTTCAAGCACAGCTTTCTCTTAGGTCCGAGGGAGAAGTCAGATTGTAGGAACACCATGGGAATTCCTTTAATGGCTACCTGAATGACATGGAAGTGATGCCTCCACGAGGTCTAGTCAGAGTTCAATACACTTTGCAGTCCTGCTCCAGAAATGGCCCCACAGTATTTGTTTACAGTTCTGTAAACTGTAAACCTCGTTCTTATACAGCAAATAGTAAAAAAGCCTCCGTTCCCTCCCAGCCAATGCATTATTTATAATTATTCTCCCTTCCTTGTAGAAATGTGAATATCTATATAAATAATTGATTGCAATTATTAATTGGGGAACATGCAGTATTTTTACAGCACTCGTGTTATCTCGTGGAGTTCCGAGTGCACTGGTGGCTCCGTGCTGCCCACGCCGGGTCCCAGTCCCCCTGTCCCACAGCAGATGCCCCGTGCCCGAGCCCGGGAGGGTGTCCTGGGGCTGGAGGGGCTGGAGGAGTGTGCCCATCGGGGCACGGCTGGGTGTCCCTCTGTGCTGGCCCTGGGCGCTGTCGGCGGCCGCTCCGGGCTTGTGCAAAGGTGAATTTTGTCTGACAGGGACAGAAGTTTTTTCTAGTCTAGAGAGATGTATAACCTCTGTCAGAGGAGCAGCCTGCTCTGTGCTGCTGTAGAGCCAAGCACCTTTTAACCTCTTCAGACTGTAAATTCTGAGCAGTTGATATTTGAGTGTAATTCCTCTCCAACTGGCATTATTATTTGATTGCAATGAATTACCTTTTAAAAAAAATCATAAGTATAAATTCACTTGACTGATCCTGCAAATTATTTATGATGTAGTGTTTTGGTCTAGGATAACCTTTTAAAATAAATCAGTTTTTCAATAATAGTTCAATGTTTGCCCACCTAATGGTGTTCCCATTAAGATCTGCATTTGTCACCAACCTGCCTTTTCTGCCTGTGCAGGAGACAAGTCACCGCCCCTAAACCCACTCTGCTTGTAGGGTAAAGTAAATGCATGTCTTTGTAGGAGAATAAATAAAAAGAGCAAGCTGAGTCAATAAGCGGGTTCAATTCCTGCCTGCAGCCATGGCGGACAGCTCATTTGGTAGATGTGGGTGTTTTGTTTACATTTATAATGCAGCTTTATTTAATGCTGACAGATATAGCTTGTGGCAAATGATAGTCAGAATGTATGAGCAGTCATAATGCTTCTGTCTTCTTATAGTGTGCTGCTGAAAATAAGCAGTTCACCTCTGTTTTTATTGAGGAAAGGATATGAGACAGCTATAGCTTCGCGAGGCTATTTATTGAGTTGTTTTACTAGCTGTGAACATGCCGCTTTATAGCAGTTGTGAAAATGGACTTTGCTAGTGTGTGGGAAAGGAAATAACATTGCAGTATACAAGGGTAGTAAAAAAACCCTCTATAAATAATTTTTCAGACTGAAGAATATTCTCATTTAAACAGCTAGAGAGCCTGGTGATTTTTGCCAGCTGCCAGCTCTTCCCGGGATGGCATTGGGTTAAAATTCCTCCATCAAATGCCATTAATATTTTAATGTCAAAAAATAAAATTTGGATAAGCCGTTTCGAGCTGAGGTGTTGAAGAGCTTTGTAGGGAAGTTTGGTGTTGTTGCTGAGTTCTGTATATTCACACACCTACCCATGTTTGATAGCGCAGTGTGATCCTTAGACCCGCAGGGCTGGGAGGAAAGAGCCGTGTTTGGCACAGCTTGGGAATGCAGGTTCAGTTTGGAATTGGAGTGACTTTACCCGGGGCTCGGCCGCAGGTGAGGTTCCGTGGGGTGCTGTAGGACACCGGGGATGTGGCTCAGAGCCCGGGTGACTCCTCGGGAACAGGGTTTATCCCCAGGAATGTGAGGCGGGGCTGTGCCGCTGAGCTGCTGGTGTCAGAGCTGGGTCCTGCGGCAGTGGGATCCTGGGGGAATAAGGCTGCTGGTGCCGGGGGGAGCCTCGGGGTGTCTGCGCTACCTGTGCAGGTGATCACTGCCCATGCACTGCTGCTGCCAGGCACTGAGCCTGTGGTGGTTTGAGACTTAAACATGTAGCCCACGGTCTTACGCGTGAGGCAGGATTTCAGATCAGTGCCTTTTCTGGTTTTATTCCCATGTTCAGCAGCAGCACTGAGGGGCACAAATCATTTTCATGTATGCAAAAATAATTTCGAAAATGGTATTAGTCTCAGCAGGTGAGGCCTTTTGTTTCTTCCATGTTTATGTACAAATTCCTAGGGAACAGTAAATATTAAATTGAAATAACCCTCCCTTATTATTACACAGCCAAAGATTCAATTTAGTTCTCTTCAGATAAGGTTTTTCTGGACACATATTTGCAATTGCCTGTCCTGTAAATACAGTTCAGACTGTAGCCAGGGGCTCCTTCCCACCTGCCTTTTCTGCAGGAAAAGCACCATATTTCTGTGCTTTTGGATTTTTTGGATGCAGACGCCTTCCTTCTCACTCTCATTATGTTTATGGATGACAGGAGTACAGTAATATGTCCCCTTTTCCCCTTAACTGGACAGAGAAATGGGTTAATCTCTCCACAGAGCCATTCTTCTACTTCACCACCTGTTTCCAAATCCCAGTTGTCAAAGGAAGAAAAATTCAGAGCCTGGTGTGGGCTTGAGGACTAGGGGGATGGCAGAGCCCCTGGCACCCAGTGCTCCCAGGGGTGACATGAGGAGGGATCTGCTCTGTGTGTTTGGTTGGAGCTGGCAATCTGACAGCTCTGGGAATGGCACTGCTGTGGCTCACAGCCCATCGCTGCCCGGGCTCACACCCTGTGGAGCTGGCACAGGATGCCTTCTCCTGGAGAGCACAAGGGCATTCAAACCTGTGCTCTCCTCCTCTGATAAGATACCCTGGAGGTTATTCGGAGGTGAGATATAATCAGCCAAAATTTTACATTTTATTCTTTGCACTACAGAATTAATCTCATTTTTATGAAAATAAATATATGGTCTAGCTCTCCTAATAAGACTATCTCTGTGGTGTTTAAGTAATAATCATTTATTGTTTAAATACAGTAGAGGCTGTAACAAAATGCTGTCAAGAGCCATCACACTCATTAACCTGCCAGCTAATTAGCCTCCTCCTGCCTGATTGCTGACAAGTTCTTCAATCTGAACCTATCACTGTTGTGTCAGCGCTGAAGCACCAAGCGAAGTGGAGGAGGGCTCCATTAGATGTTTGCGAACAAAGTCTGTGCATTAAAGGTTTGTTTTCTGCACTCCAACAAATGTTACAGCATTAATATTCTCAGCTATAATTAAATTGGCAACTCTTAATTATGGTAATTAGTGTATTAACTATGTCTTGCCCAGCATCTCTTGCAGGCGAAGCTCAGGGATGGAAGAGGAAAGCCAAGATGCTGCCTGTTTCCTGGCAGAGCTGTCACGCCAGGGTGCACAGCCTCTGCCCCCCGAGGCTCCAGGTGTCCGTAGGGCAGAGCCAGGGGAGAGGAGGAAAAGCTGGGATGTGTTGGCACTGAACACTTGTACTTAGTGTTAAGGAAACACCTATGGAAACAGAATGAGTGTGAACGTCCCTGCCTGCGTGACTGCGTTGTCAGTGTTCGGTTGGGGTAGTTGTGCTTTGGAAAGGCAGAGCACGATGCCCTTCCTGATGTCTCCCAGACTCTGTAATCAGTTGCCCAAATTTTCACTCCTGGAGAACTCAGGAAAGGAATTTTTTCAGTCCCAGTTGGCTGCCTTTGAACTGATGTTCACATGACAAAACCAACTGTGAATCACCATAATTTGCGTTAGTGCCCCGGAGTTTGGAGAGCTTCAGCAGCGGCTGGCAGAGGCTGCTCCTCCCCAGTGCCACGCAGGGTCACCCAAGGGACCTGCAGATGAAGCTGCTTGTTCAGAAGATCCCCAGTTCGTATCCATTGCCTTGTGGCACTGTGCTTGCAAAAGACACAGCTTGGTTTTGGTACAGGGTATGAGGGCTGGCTACACTGGTGCCTTGGGGCTAGTGGGAAATAGGTACCAATGTGTTTTTGAGGTCTTCAGTCCTAGTGCTCTTTAGTCAAGACTCCTCAGGACTTTGTGGAGTGACCTGAGTACCACAGTCTTACCTTCTGAAGAAACTGAGACACAAGGAGAGCAAATGGTTTGTCTGAAATCCCACGGCAATTTTGGGATAGAGTTGGGGCAGAGACCTCAGTGCACAGCACAGCTCACCACCCAGCTCCTGCTTAGCTCTCCCCTCCTTTGTCTGGTATCCCAATATGTTTTGGATTCCACCAGACGTCAGTCTGGATAATTCCTGTTCTGCTATTCTAGCCATGCTAGGAATGTTTGGAAATCACAGCAAGGTCAGTGCTAAATGCTTAACAGCCAGTGAGTAAAGGGCTGGTGCTCATCTGAGCTAAACTGGAGACATAAAGATAGATAAATGTGAGGGTAGCTCACAGCACTGAGGGTAAATGGCCCCAGCGAGGCTGGCAGGAGGGTCTGAGGGACCTTGGTGCTGCAGGTTCCTGGGCATGCAGCCGCACCAGGGCAGAGCCTGCAGCTCTGCTGGAGTTGTGCCGAGAGGACCCTTCCCATCAGCCCTGAAACCTGGCTCCCAGCTTCTCCCCTGATTCCAGGGAGAAGGGAAGTTCTGCCTGATGTCTCTCTGCAAGGCAGCAACTATTTAGGGGCAGCGATTCTTGCTACCTTCAAAGGGAGGGAAAAGTGTTACCTTGATATGCGCTCTTTTTTTTTTCCCCTAGTGCATAATAATTCCATATGTATATAGGAAAAAGGGAGATAACCCAGGGCGAATTTAATTTCAGATTGGGTTTTTGCTTAATGTATTATTCATAGTATTATTTATATCATCACTTAGACATATCCCTGGCAATAAACTGAAAACTTAACTTTAACAATATTGGGCACCTCTGTTTTGGGGGCGATGGTGGGCTGGGAGCCTTTGGCTCCTCTTCATCACATGCGAGGATTTAATAAAGGCTGCAGGGTGGGGGAGGGTGTTTAATGAGGGGCTTGGAGGGAGGTTGTTTGGCAGCTTTTTTTTTTCCCCCCAACATTTTTGCTGCATGACCTGGTTTTGCATTTTTCTGCATCTCTGTTCATCTAATTAGGATGTTCTAAAAAGACCTGGACCACTTATTGTACAGAACTGTAGCCTGTGGGTATTTAATAAGGAGCTTTCAGTGGTACATTTGCATCTTTTGCTCCGGGTCTGAATAGCGAATTACCTTAAAGATCATTAGAAGCGCTGCCGCATTGTTAAAACCAGGGCACGGTATTCTAATGACAGTTTAAAACTTGAGGCGTTCCCTGTGCCACGGCTCACCCCGGCATAATTGCGCCTTGCACGGGTGACCCTGCTGCAAGCCGCTGATATTCCCAGCGTCTCCCCGGGCAGGTGGGCTCCCACCCAAACACCCCGCACCTCTGCCGGAACAACGAGCCTCTCTCTGCTCGCTGAGTGCGCTCGGCTGTGACACGGCTCTGGACCTGGCAGGGCAGGGAGGTGCAGCGGGGCCAGGGGCAGCGGAGCTGGGGCATCCCCCAGCACTGGCACTGCACTGCCAGGGATGCTCCCAAAGCCCTGCCGCTGAGGAGCCGTGCAGGTCTGGGGAAGGAGCAGGAGAGGCTGAGCTCAGGGACAGCTCTTGAGAAGCCGGGAGCAGCGCGGGTGGCTGGGCTGAGGGCTGAGCCCCTTGTGCAACCTTGGGCTTGGCTGCCCGGGCTGCTTTGCCCAGCTCCTCCTTCCCGAATGTATTCCTCTCTCTGTCTGGCCCCCGTGGTTTATGTTTCCACTTTCCACAACACATTTTGTAGGGCTGATGGGCTTTGTGGCTGCCCAGATCTTACAACACAACTTGGAGAGGTTTCCCACGGAGACTTTCACATTCCGTGCGCCAAATGAGTGACAGTGCTGACCAGGTGCTGAGCACTCCTCCTGCTCTTTGTGTCTGCCTGAATAAGTGTTAGTGCTGTGTCCACCAGTGGACAAGCATGTGCCGTGTTTGGCATTTCCCAGCTTTCTGGTTATTCCTTCCTGGCTGCAGAAGTGATGACAAGCCAAATTCAGCTGGGTGCTCCGGGAGCCCATGTCCAGGACCCAGGGTGGGGCAGGGGCCTGTACAATCCAGGGAGCCCTTGTTGCCTTCCCTTCACCCCTCCTGAGTGCTGCCAGGTCAAATTATCCAGGAACTGAACTCCTCTTTGTTCTAAGGGGGCTGCTTTCCCTGGGGCTGAGAGGGTGTGGAGCCAAGCCGGAGCATTCCCTCCTGAGTATATCAATGCTGGTGGAGCAGAGAGGCTCTGCTGGAGTCTCATGCTGAGGAATTACATGAGGAAATGAGGGACCTTCAGGTGAATGCACTGCTTGGGCAGGTGAATGGTTTTAGATGGTTTAAAACTGCCAGGAATAGGCTGGTGATTTGGTGGAGAAGCTGTTTGTGCAGGGAAGAATTTCTCTTTAAAAAATTCAGTGTAACCAGCATTATTTTTTTCCTCTGGGATCCTAGACAATGAATGCACAGGCCTGTTCATTAATATCAGTTGTCTTCTGCAGGGACTATCCAGATTTGTCGTGCCAGGTTTTAAATTTTTAATGTATTACCAGTTCTTACGCGGAGCAGGCCTTTTCTTTGTTCTTTTTTACACTAATACTGTTTTGTATTCAGCCTCGTGCTCAACTGATGCATCTCTTGGTGTCCCTTGTAAAAGCTCTCCCCTTATCAGCCCTGTTAGGTCTGACAAAGTCTGTCTTTGTGAGTTCCTGCAAATGTTCGTGTCCAATTTTCTTTTCAGAAGAGCGGGTGGGTGTTTGAGCAGTAATTGCTCTATGCAAATCCAGGGCTGGTGTGATGATGCCAGTGCGGCGGCTCCGTGGTGCGGGACCCCGGTGTCCAGGCATCGGTCACTGCCCAGGCCAGAGGGAGCCGGGACCCGCAGTGACCAGCGGTGTGTCCGAGCAGGAGGAGGACTGGGACCACCAGGGCTCTCCCCTCCACTCCACCGCCGGTTTGCCTGCAGAGGAATCACACCAGGAGTTTTCCCAGTTTCTGTGCAATGAGAAACTCCTGTTTCAGCCTGTGCCCACTCTGGCCACGCTCCGGCCATGCTCTGGCTGGGCACAGCCGTCGTGGGGCCGGGGCTCTGCTGCCCAGCAGGGCCTGGTAATCACCTCACGTGTTGTGCACAGCCCTCAGGCACATTCCGGGCTGCGATGTGTCGAGTGGAACCAGACCAAGCGATTTGCATGACAGACTGTAACTCTTAAAAATCGTGCTCGTAAACATAAATAATTAATCACATTATAGTTTTTATCATCCTTTTCCTTCCTAGCAGTATTAATAAGTAGCTCATCTTCTAGCAACACCTGTTAAACCCAAAGCTGTCAGTCTTTATTTTCCCCAGAGAGCCAGGGAAAAATTTGTTATGCAATAATTTCTCTTTTACTTTATGCTGTGACTTCGATGTGTTTTGTGTTGATCTGTGTGTACATAACGTGTGAGAATTGCCCCCGTTATTTGCTGGCTTTGTGCACATCCTCCCCTGCCTGCCACAGCACTGGGGGTCCTGGCTGTTCTCCTCAAGGTCCCATCACACTCCTCTCTACGTGCAGGCCTTGGGAGCAGTCACTGGGGAGGCTGCTGAGGGGCAGTGGTGGTGTCTCAGTGTGGCCTCCACGGTGCCCAGCCGCACTCCTGCACCCTGACCCAGTGGCGCAGGAGCCACCAGAGTTTGGAGAAGCTTTATTTCCACTTGATTTCCCTTGTACAACAGACATGTGCTGCACAGTGCCTGCTCAGAGACCCCTTGGGGACCACCCAGACAGAGGGGGTCACTTAGGATCAACTGCTCCCCATCCCCTCAGCTCTGGTCTCAGCCCTTTTGCTGCAGCCCAGCAGTGCCTGGCAGTGGGGCCTGCAGCTGCTCCTGGGGCTCTCCAGCTGCAGTGCTGAGTGCCCTGGGACAGGGTGCACATGCATCCCCCTTGCACCGCAGACACAGTTCACACCTGCCACCTCCCTGTGCTGCCCGGGCTGCATTTGCCCTTTTGGGGTCAGGTCTCTCAGCTCGGGCAGCTCCAGTGCCGTGTCCCCATCGCTCCCCGCACCTCCAGCAGTGCCAGCGCCACCCGGGGTGTGGGGAAGGGGCTTTGTGGTGCCCTGCTCTGCCTGCACTGGCTGTCCCTCTCCTCTTCTTCAGTTTACAGCCCTGGAATTCCAGTCCAATACTCATGCAAAGAGGACTGCAATAAATCTTATAGTCAGCATTAAATATTGTTTGTTTTAGCTGCCTTGCACTTCATGTTTCCCCTTTTAAGGCAGAGCCATTCCGAAAGGTTAGATTCACAGTTAGTGGCGCTTTAGCTCTCCCTTTTGAATCAGTGAGGTTGCCGTTTTATTGCTCTCTGACTTGCACTTCAGTGATGAGAGTAAACTAGCATCAGATTAAAGGTCAGCAAATCCCATCAAAGAGAGGAATATTAGGGGCACAGATAGTTGGAGAGGCAGCACACCACTGGGTATTGACAGGGTGATTCCAGGGTATCACTCAGCAGAATTATAGCTGCCCAGAGAGTCAGTACTGCTTTAATGAGCCTGTGTGAAGAGGAAGAGGGTGGATTTATGTAGTTCCTCATAATTTTCTGTAGAGACTGTTATTGCAGACATTCTGTGGAGTGTTCTGGTCTTTCATTTAATTCAAAGGTCCTGGAGCTTTTCCATCCAAAGATTCCTTTCTGTTAGCTCAAATCAAAGCTGACATCTCTGCCTCTGCCACCTGAAGCACTGGCTCAGGGAAGGGCTGTTCCTAGCAGGTTCCAGGTCCTCTATGCAGGTAATCCAATCTGCAGGGCTGAGCAGGGGACTTGCTGGTGTGTGTTTCACCATCAAACAGGCAGCTAAAATAGTAATTTCTGTGCCACTCTGAAACAAAAAAGGTAAGAATTTACAGTGTGTTCTTCTGTGGTGTCTGGGCTGGGAATCCCATGTAGTTTATGCCCGTCAGGTAAGTATTGCCTCCAGTGCATGGTTTGCATGGTTTACATATGCTTTCCTTTTTTTGTTGAAATGCAATTAAATAAAATGCAGAGAGCACAGGGATCAAACTGTGGGTATGCCAGGTCATGTAAACCACTGCAAGGAGGAGAGTTCCATGGGGAACCAGAAAGTTGCAGCATTTATTCCTGCTCCCTCCTCTCTTGCTGGTGCTAGGATATAGAGCTGGAGATAGAATGTTTACGCTGGGCAATAATAACAGACTCCAAACATTGCCCAAACCTGGTGCCTTCTCCCTGAAGGCAGCAGCTGGAGCATCTCTGTGTGCAGAGTCCCTCCTAAGACTCACTTGGTGCTTATGCAGCTTTTGTTTACAGCTTGCTAAAACCAACAATTTATGAGCAACTTTACCAATCAGTTTTAGAATCTGTTCAGTTTTATTACCCCGTGTAGATATCCATTTGTGTGATTTATTGGTAGGAAATTCTACAAGTATAAAACTTTGATCATATTTTTACATAAGGGTGCATTTTTGCAATGTTAAAGCAGAGACCTCATGTGCCTGAAATGCTGCTGGCCGTGCTGTCCTGCTCCCTGGGCACCTGCCACAGCCCCCAGCTTCTGGAACACATCACCTGGAGGCATTGCAAGGTCTCAGGGCTTTACTCATGATCTGGAGCAACCTGGTCTACTGGAAGGCCTTGTGGAAGGTGTCCCTGCCTTTAGAGGGGGTTGGAACTGGATGATCTGCAGAAGGTCCCTTCCAACTCAAACTGTTCAGTGATTCAGTGGGGGCTGCACCCAGCATCCCCAAAGCCACACCTTGAGGAGTGCCTGGGGGCTTCCCCAATCCACCTTGAGCCACACAGCCAGTTCCATAAAGCCAGGCTATGTCCCTTATGATAATGCAAATAAAACTTGATGTCCCGCTGCCA
>JAMPIT010000308.1:7907500-7922500 GCA_026261815.1 Monarcha castaneiventris obscurior
CTGAGAAAGGGTCCTGAAGCTAAAAGAAAAAACAACAGTAGAAATCATTGATGAGAAGGGAAGGATAGCTGGAGTGGATTAAAACCAGGATGTTATTGAACATGCTGACAGCAGAGCAGAGGAGGAGTGTGACAAACAGGGGAAGAGCTCGCCAAGGAAATCACCCCTGTGTTACGGCACTGCGGGCCAGGAGCTGTGCAAGAGCCAAGGCAGCGGGGCCTGGCTGACCAGGGGATGAGGGACGGGCACAGGGACCACCACCCCTGCTGCTGCAGGGACTCCCAAGTGTGGCATCACCCTCCCTCGCCACAGCATGGGTGGCCTGAGCCATGCCAGGGCTGTCCCCCCATGTGTGTGCCAGCTCAGGCACACGCTGGGACCACATGTGGTGTCATCAGCCTGTGCCTGTGGACCTCTGAACAGGCAACAGAAATAATTTAAAGAGATGATGAGACATTTTTATTATTCCCATGAAATTATATGGAATTATGGTTTTAAATGAAGGTGACAGGTTTAGAATGTGTATTTTAGAGCAAAATTAATGCCGTGCTTTCTTGAGTTGGAATGTTGGCCAGTGGGGGGGTTGCCCTCCACTGCGTGTCCTCCTTGGGGCCGTTGGTGTGGAATCCTGTGCTGTTCCCAGGGCACACAGAGCACATTGCTGGTGCCCAGGTCCGTGCCTGGCAGCTGTGTGGTGCTGGCACATCTGGCACAGCCTGCGTGGAGCTGCCAGGAGCAGGGACCAGCGCAGGCACCTGTGAACCCGTGAGGTGCCAGTGGCAGCACCCAGGGCCCACTGTGGCTGCAGCATGAGTACCTGCCCTGGAACAGAGCTAAAGAGGTTAATTGGGCTGGGAGGCACATGGTGCCTTAACCCTCTGATGGAAATGTTGATTCAAGAAGCCGTGGCTCTGGTGGGTTTGTATGACTGTAATTATTCCTAAACTTCCTTTTTGGTGCAGCTGGCACCAGCCTGGCCTGACCTGATTCACTTACAAGTTGTCAGTCCTGATCTGTAGGGCACAGAGAAGGTGCTGACTGAGCAGCGTGTTGGAAATCCACAATTCAAAACAAAAATCAGATTTAAAATGTTGCCAACAATCCAGTGTGAGACCACTGGAGATTTAAACACTTGCTTCAGTATCCTGGCATCATGACAGCATCCCAGTCCCTGCACAGCCAAGGGGAACTCTGATCCCTTCTTGTTCTGCCCTGGCCTGTGAGCAGCCATTGTGGAGCATCTGGAGCCTCCACAGCCACTCCCACTGCGGCCATCTGAAGGGGATGCTCCCAGCTCTGTCACCCCCATTTCCCTCCACCTGTGTGGTGCCAGAGACCACAAGCACACTTGGAAGTGGATGCATCTATGGTATTTGTGCCGATGGGAGCGACAGCATCTTCCAGCTTTTCCCCTGCAGCTTGATGTAGCTGAGAAGCAAGTGTCAGCTTTTCTTCAGGCATTTTAAACCAACACTTGGGCCTCATCAAGGGATGGAATGCAGTGGGAGAGGTCTCCCTAAAAATAATGTGGTGCTTAGATGAATTTGGAAAGAAATGAGAAGCAAATCAATTATTTTCAAATAGATAATGCCCTTACTTTTACCACACAGCATTACATCAAAGTGGTACAACACACAGGATAGTGCCAGTCCTGCACAGGCTTAGCTGGGTCTTGGAAAACAACTGGAAAGTGAATGTCCCTGTCCTCATGTGAACACCCCTCTGGTTCCTACAATGATGTGTTTAAAATTCTTCAGGGTCCTTTCAAAGCCTTGCAAAGATGTTCCTGCTGTGTATGGGAGCAGAGAGGGTCCCAGGGCACTGCTGGCTCGGGACTGTGTCTGACGGGACTGGCTGTGGAGGGGGTGCTGGCAGGGGAGCTGGGGCAGGGCTGGGGCAGGGCTGGGGCAGGGCTGGGCCCCGGCCAGGCGGGTGTCACAGAGGGCTCGTGGCAGGCGTGCAGTGAGCGGGCAGCGGCTGGGCTGATGCAGTACTGACTGTGTTTTCTCTTGTTCTCTCTTTTCTGCCCAAGGTTTGAGCATCCGAGGAGCCCAGGAGGAAGACCCTCCCGATCCTCAGCTAATGAGACTAGACAATATGCTTCTGGCAGAAGGAGTCTCAGGTCCGGAGAAAGGTGGGGGATCGGCGGCAGCAGCCGCAGCCGCAGCAGCCTCTGGAGGGTCTTCAGATAACTCTATTGAACACTCAGATTACAGAGCCAAATTGACCCAGATCAGACAAATCTATCACACAGAGCTGGAGAAATATGAACAGGTCAGACATCAGCCTCTCAGTTGTTCGTGTACCTGACGCTGCTCTCTTCTGCTTGCCAGTGCCCGCCACTGCCTGCTCTGGACCACAACCCTTCCTCCCCTTCCCCACCCCTCTGCCCATAGAGAGCCATGACAGGAGTCTGTTGGGCTCTGAGGGGCTGCTGGCTGGAGCCAGGATGCATGTCTTGCATGCCTGAGTGTTTTCTGTTGTCTGTAACTGCACAAGAGCAGCACCCAAGCCCGTGGTTCTCCCCTTTGCCCAGCCCACAGAGGCAGAGAGGAGGAGAGGTGTCTGTCACTCAGTGCCACCCTCTGCCCTGTGATGAGGTCTCACACAGCTGAGTCTGGCAAGCTGGGGAGCACAGGCAGACAAGGGCTGCGTTGGCCATCTCAGCCCACAGGCTCCTGGAGCAGGTGGCAGGAGACTCTGGCACAAGGCTCGGCCACGGCAGGTTGGCGGGAGCAGGTTGGAAGGGGGTGGGCAGTGAGGTGCCAGCAGAGCACCTGGCCCAGGCTTTGGGACAGGAACTAGGGAAATCCTGGTTCAGGCAGATGCCAGCACATGGTGTCTTTGTTTGGAGTGAAGAGCATGCTGCAGAGACCTGCAGGTTTGTGTTCACCACTGGGACCTGGTGGCATGGTGAATGTTTGCCACATGCTGCCAGGTGCCAGTGGCACTGCCTTGTCTGTGCTGTCTCTTTCACTGTGCTGTTCAAGTGGTGAACAGGTAACTGAGCAAACACCTGTCAGGGTCTTTGTGCAAATCTGCTGTTCTCCCCTGACTCCCCAAGGGCCCAGTAGTCCTGTGTGGAGCCCCAAGCTCTCCTTGCCCTGCCGAGTGCGGCCGTAGCGTTGGGGTGGCTGTCGGATTAACGAGCCCCATGCAGCAGCAGCGTGTCTCATGCAGGCACAGGGACACAGGCTGCAGGCAGATCTGGGCCAGAGCGGTGGCAGGTCGGTGCTTGCAGCCGGTTCCTGGCAAACATCCTTGGACGCTAATAAGTTTAATGACGTGGGGGAAGCAGGAGCATTTTTTGCCCTGTAGCTCCATTTACAAAGGTTTCGGCTGAAATGTCACAGCCATCCGTCCACACCACAGGAGATTTTGGAGGATGCTCAAATCCTGCTGGAGCAGGAGAGAGAGGTAGAGCTGAGGATGAGCTATGCATGCTTCCCAACGGATCCTGACACCCAGCCATGTCTGCTCAACAGACATATGATGATTTCCCCAGCCTGGCAGCAAACTGTCTCCTGCTGGTTTGTCTCACCACAGTGCCCAAGAGGCAGCCAGGGCTTGGCATCTCAGCCACTGGCACCACAGGTTCTGGGAGGCAGGAGCCCTCCTGCAGCGGGGAGCCCGTGCCGGGCACCTGCCCGCGCCGCAGAGCCGCTCCTGCCATCCCTGCCCAGCGCAGGCACTCCCGCCGTCCCATGGCAGCAGGAACCAGAGCGCCTTCCTGGAGCCGCTTTCCAGGCAGAGTTTGATCCTGATATTTGTTGCCAGTCAGGGGAATGCACTCATGAAAAAGAAAAAAGGGAAAGAGAAATGGAAAGTGTGTCACGCCATCACCCAACGCTCCCTCACCAGGCGCCGGGAGAAATGGCCACGCACAGGCAGCGCCTTCCATAATTTACAGCTCCTATAACAGAGATGACATATTGAAAGCTATCTGCTGTAATTACACTGAAATACATTTTTTGCTGTAGGCAAAAGTACCGTAAGGGTCCCAGGCCTCCCAGAGCAGCTGGGAACCCACTTCTCAAGTTCACAGATGTCTCCTGAATTCACCCCGAATTGGGGTGAAGTGTGGCAGCTCAGAAGCCACCACCAGCCTCACAGAGCACTGGCTGCCACCCTGCCCCTCAACATTGTTTTGGGCCATTTCCTCTCTTTTTCCTGCGCAGTCGTGATGAAGCACTGAGGCAGCAGGAGCATCCCTGCTCCTATAAGGTTTCTGAGCAGGTTAAAAAGGCCATCACTTATAACCTGACATTATTAATAATGTCTCGGGCACCAAGCAGAGGCCTGAAAAATAGTCCTGGAAAAGGGATCAAGTAGCTCAGATGCTATAAATAAACAAGAGAAACAAGACAAAGCATCGGAGTCTTCTGAGCTTCCTCCCACTGTGCTGCGTGAGGCAGGTCTGCAGAGGGGAGGTGCTGGTGGAGATGAATTAAACCCTGGCTCTCCAAACAGTTGTAGCCAAACCAAGTCTCATCAGGCAAGTTAAGTAAATTCAGGGAAAGGTTTTTGCTTCTTGAAAGCAAGAAACAAATTTTTGCTTTTAAATGTCCAGTTTTTGATACTCTATCTCTTATATTTCTAATGCAACAGTTGCCAATTTTATTGTACTTTAAAATTGTATTGCCGGGATCTGAAAAGAAAGGGGCTTGTGGCTAAGTGTGTGCCTGGAATGTCCATCCAGTGCCAAATTCTTAGGTTCAGCTGTATTTTGGAACAATCAGAACTGCAGCCTGATCTCGGGGAGAGCTGCTGCATTTTGGTGCCTGTGTCCCCTTCCCTTTTGTGCAGCATTTCCTGGGTGAGCCAAAGCTGGCTGCGTCGGTCGGAGAGCTGGACCTGAACTTTTGCATGCTCAGGTTGTCCCCTGATGAAAGAAAGAGAATGTGCCAGTGGGAAGTGAGGGTGAGATGTGTTGAACTCCTTCACCTGGAGCTCGGAGAGTCTGGACAAAGCCGGGGGTGGCAGGTGGTGGCTGAGCCGTGGTGGCCGCGCTGGCACCGCGAGCTCCGGGCTCTGCACCAGGGCTCGCCGAGCGCTGCCTCCAACGGGTGCTGCAAGGATGTAAATTAGCCTGTAATTTACTTTCAGTAGTGTAAAGAAAAAAAATCACTTTGCCTGAAGTGTATGCATCTTTCTTAAGGGTGTACCCAGATTTTAATTATCTAAATGTAAATACTTAACGAATTTTACTTAGAGTAATGAGCTAAAGTGCACACTACATAAATGAGATGTTCTAATTAATCATGTATGAACTACTGGTTTAAAGAAAAGCTATGTGAATTCTGCGAATGTTGGGCTATTGCCAAATTGCTAATCAGCATTTGCATTCATAGATGGCTTCACTTAATAAGTTGTGAGACGTTCAGCAAATGTTATAGGAAATTATGAGTTTTTAGATGCATAAACTTTTTACTTTTAACTCTTTCCCTCACATAATCTGTTGAAATGTTGAAGCATCCTTGAAAATGTGGTCGTCAGACATATTATGTACATACTTTGCAGCCTGGCTTTTGAGGGAAGAGGGGAGCTAGCAGAGTTTCTGGCAGGTTCCAGCCTGCAAAGGGAAGGCAGGACAGCAGTGTGATGGCTGCTTGGATGTGCAGAGGCTCGGACCAGGGGGTTCCTGGTGATGGTGTAGCCTGAAGTTTATTGAAGTTTATATCAACGTGTCACAGTCTGGAAGTGGTAATCGAGGGCTTCCTGTGCCTTCCCTCAGCACCTTGGTCACACAGCGAGGGCCAGGCTGGGGCACAGTCACTGAAACTGCCTGCTGAGGGGACACATGGTGCCTCAGAAAGCTCTCAGGTTCCTTGGTGCTGCAGGGGGGTACCCAGGCACAGGGCTCGGGGCTGCCCTGCCCAGGCATTGCCCATCTGGCTGTGAGGTGTGTGGGTCCCCACTCACATCCTGCCCCTGCCTGCAGCTGCTACAGGGGTTGATCTGACTGCTCCTCTCCACTGGGGTCTGGCTGGGGACATGGGCATGGGGAAAGGGATGAGCACGGTGGCAGCAGTGCTGTGGTCACTCGGCTCCCCTGGCTGCCCCAGGACGGCTCCTGGACAGGCTGTGTGGGATCCTGTGGCCACACGTGTGTGGAGGTGACAGGGCCATGTGAGGGTCCCCCAGCCCCCAGTGCTGCCTTCCCCCAACAGCCAGGTCAGAGCTGGTGTCCTTGTGGGATGGCACAAACCCATGTCTGAGCCTCTTCTTCCTCCACAGGCATGTAATGAATTTACCACACATGTAATGAACCTCCTCAGAGAACAGAGCCGGACACGTCCCATTTCTCCCAAGGAGATTGAAAGGATGGTGGGCATCATTCATCGAAAATTCAGCTCCATCCAGATGCAGCTCAAACAAAGCACTTGTGAAGCAGTAATGATTTTAAGATCAAGGTTCCTTGATGCCAGGTAAGGCCGAGGCAAGTGCCCCTGTCTCTTTTAGGGGGGAAGCAGTAATTTCTGGGCAGCCCAGGAGAGCCTGGCCATGTTGGGAGCGCTGTCCCATGTCAGCAGGGATGGGTGAGAGAGGCTGCTCTGTCCCAGCAAAAGCCTTCCTCCACAGCTGCTGTGAAAGGGATCCCCTGCACAGTAGGCTTTCAGAAGCAGCAAGGTCTTTTCTACATATTTTAGTGCAAAGACTGGGTTTGTTTGCAGACACCTGCATCACTGTTGGAGCTCAGAGCCCGTCCCCAGGGCCCACAGCAGCCTGAGCGGGCTGCTTGCTCCGCAGGGAGGCAGGCAGACAGGGATTAGGAGTGGGGTTTAGGCACAGTCAGATTTGTTTTGAAACCTGATAAGGTTGGATAGTGAGCCCCAGCCCCTTCACAGGGCTCCTGCCCGCAGAGCAGGGCCCTGGCAGCTGGCAGGGCCCAGCAGAGCAGGAGCGGAATAGGGAGGAGCAGCAGGCACCATGTGGAGCCTCCCTCCTCCAGCAGCTCACGCTTCACACCTGAAAGCTGTGAGGAGCTAAACAAGACCAAAATAATGTTATTAACAAGGAGGTCACTGGCAGGTGTGGGAAATCAGGGTAATTGCAGGCAGTTGGAGGAGATGTCTGTGGAGAGCTCCAGGAACGCAAAGGTAGAGCCTGCAGATGTACATTTTAAAGTGATTTCTTTAAAAAGGAGGAAGGTAAATAAGGCAAAATGAGCGGAAGCATAGTAATGAGATAAACATAGCTCTAGGGAGGGAGCCTGGCTGCTCCAGGATACGGCGCAGTTAGCAGCACCGTGATACTCTGGAAGAGCGCGCTGGGGATTGCGCTCGGCTGCCGGCTGGCCTGGGGCGCCGGCAGTGATTGCAACAGCCCTGGGGGAAGCAGCTCCAAGGAAATGTTTAACGGGAGCCTTCCAGAGGATGCTCCGCAGAAGGAGAGCAGCCCTTGGCACGGAGGGCTGGCATTGCAGCTGTGCAGGCGCTGCCACCGTAGCCCACCTTGGCTGCTGCCATGGCAAGGGCTGGTGGCTTCTGTTGGCTGGGGCCCGTGCGGGTGCTCTCCACAAGGCTCCGCGAGGTGACACACCTTGGGGCCTGTCCCATGTGGGGCCAGAGCCTGGGCCCCATGCAGCCCACGGCAGGAGGGGGCACAGATGGGTCTTGCTCACAAAGCCCTGAAATCCACTTGCTGTTGGAAGCCAATTAGCTCAGGGAGGGCCATGTGAGGACACATCAGCATGGCTGCCCCATCCTGTTCTACCGTGCTCACCCTGGAGAGCTGTGCAGGGGCCCCAGCTGACCTGTGCTGAGGGGAAGGAGGGGAAGCAGGTCTGTCAGACTGCTGCTGGCATAGAGGGGCTCTGTGGCCAGGAGCTTTGGGCCAGGCTGTGTGCCTGGGTGTGGAGGAGCCACAGGGAAGCTGCTGGCTCAGCACCTGCCTCACCTTTTCTGCCACAGCACGTGAATGTGGCCTGTGCCCTCATGGGAGAAACCCTGCAGGGAGGTGGGGGTGTGAAGCCAGAGGCAGAGTCCGGAGCCCTGCAGGGCTGGGTGCAGGATGTGGTGTTGCTGCCTGCTGCTCCCTCCCAGGGTGTTGGGGAGCCCAAGGGGATCAGGGTGCCAGGGCAGCTGTGCTGTGTTGCTCTGTGCTGCAGCACAGGCTGTGAAATGTAGGCTGCTGCCCCCCATCTGACCCTGCCAGGCACCTGCTTGACATCTGAAGGAACAGTTGTGTTTTCCTTTTCTCATTTCAGACGGAAAAGGCGTAATTTCAGTAAACAAGCCACGGAAATCTTGAACGAGTATTTTTACTCCCACCTCAGTAACCCCTACCCCAGTGAAGAAGCCAAAGAAGAGCTGGCAAAGAAATGCAGCATCACGGTATCGCAGGTAAGCAGCAGGGAGGACTCCCTGCACCCAGACTGTGTCAATCTCCTGGTTCCCCTTGTAGTGCTGCCACCTCCCTCCAGGCTCTGGGAAGTGGTTCCAGTGGAGGCAAGTGGTATGGAGCCGGGCCTGCCCAAAGCACCTCTGTCACCCCTTCATATTTCTGTGTTGACCATGATGAGGTTTGCAGGGCGATGGGACGTGGCTGAGCTCTGCAGGAAAGGCAGCATGCCCATGGTGGCTGGGCCTGTGCTGGGGTACGAAGGTGCTGTGCACAGGGAAGAAGATAAAAATAAAAAGGCAGCAAGGTCTGCACCCCACTTCACATCAGCCTTCTCTCTGTACAGCAGTGAGGCTCATGGCTGAGCCTTGCCCTTCTCTGAATTCATCACAGCTGACCAGGATTTCGGGGAAAGGATGGTTTTTTGACAAATTTAGGATCTGTCTTCATAGATCCAGATTTCTTTGATTGCTCAAAGTTGTTTCTCTAAGCCAATCAGAAATACAGCCTCTAGCTACACTGAAGCAACACAAGTGGCTTCTCTGTGGCAAAACTGCATTAGACAGATTTGCTCCTTTTACCACATATAACAGCTGTCACTGTGAAGGTAATGCAAGAAACCCAGCATCTTCCCAGTCAGGACTGTGCTGTCGCTGGCTGCAGCTGCTTTCTGTGTGGGCCAAAGTACCTGTACAGCTCGGACTGGTGTCACACAGCCGTGCTCAGGCTGATGACACCATCGAGTTTTCCTTCACCAGGCAGCTCAAAGAGCAAAATACCACTTGGCCTGTACGTTTGCTAGAAACCCCAGTTATTCCCACACAAATCTGGCTTGTACAGCTTGGGGAAGGACTTGAACTTGGGTGGCAGGGAAGTGCCTGGCAGTTTCCAAGTCCTCCAGCCACCCTGCTCCTGTCGCCAGGGCCAGTGTGCCAGCTCCTCCCTGCTCCCTCAGCTCCCTTATCAATATTTCAGGTCCTTGAGAGGAGTGGTGCCTGCGGCGCATGTGTTAACTATTAATGATTGCAGGCTGCAGTATTGGCATTATTAGCAACACAACCTTTAGCTTTATAATTAAGACCTGAGTTGAGATTTACTTTATAGGTCTCCATTGAATGCATGAAAAATTCAGGCACTTTATTGAAGACTTTCAAATGAAAGGCTGCCCAGCTTCTCCAAATTTGGAATTAGTTGACTTTGGATGCACCCACAGTATCAGCCCTGGCAGAACTGCCCGAGGACACGTGTGTGCCTTGCTGTCTGCTTGCCTCTTCTTGGCACGCAGCATGTACCCCACTGGGGTGGGAAGCGCCTGTGCTCAGTGCCAGGGGAAGGGACGGGGTGGGGATGGAGGCAGTTTCTCCCAGTCCATTTACAAATAGCTGTGGCGATGGGCAGGACGTTTTTGAGGGAAATTCAGCACACAGATGTTCCATCTCACACTGCTCCTTCCTTGCTCGTAGCATCACACAAGCGGCTGCAGCCCCGCTGGGTGCAGGGCAGCCGTGGTGGCCGCTGGGCTGCTCCCTGTGCCCTCAGGCATCCCTGCGGCTGCTGTGGATGCCTGGAACCAGCCACACAGCCTGAGAGCACACGAGTGCCAGGCCACTGTGGTCTGCAGCCTTAATGTGCCTGCTGGTTTCAGTCCTTGGCATGAAATGGTTTGTGGCAATTCCTCCAGTAAGTGGTGTCCAGAAATCTTCCACGTGATCCGAGGCAGCCTGCTGTGTAGTTAGGAGAGGCCATGCCATCAACACCAACTTAACCCAAAAGTTCTTCAGTTTTGGTTAATGTAATTAGGAGAGATGACATGGGAAAGAGCCCACCAGACCTGCTGAAGAGCTGTTTCCTCTGCACCCAGTGGTGGGTCGTGCCTGACAGGGAGGGCGGTAGTGATCCCACCGTGTGGACAGATAAAAAGACAGATCTAGATAAGGCTGAAGTGACTGTAGGAAATGAGATGGAACATTTGAGAAGCCATAACTGATTGCTTCTAGTGCTAATAGATCTGATTTCATTTTTAATTGGTTGTTAGATAAGATTTAATGTATATGCTGTAGAATGAAATAAAAGGCAGGCATATGGTCCAACAACCCAGCAGTGGCAGAGAGCCTGTGGCAGGAATATAGGTTTGTCTTTTTAATATTTGATACAGACATGAATTACTTGTTTCTTGAATCCATTAGGAAGTCTGAGTGATGGGAGTAGCTGCATTGTGTCCTCCATAGTGCCACGTCCAGCAGCCTCAGCCTTGCTGGGTGACATTGCCAGCCTGGTGCAAGGGCAGTGCTGCCCACCCAGCCTGGCACCAGGGATGCAGGGCTGAGCCCTTGGCCTTGGCTGGAGCTTTGCTCTGAAAAACAGTTATAAATGACTTGGGAAACCTCGGGATGATAATGGTGAAGCCTGGAAATGGGGCTGTATATCATGTAATGGGAGAGGAGCATGTATGAGAGAGAGGGTGTGCCTGTGATCAGCTGGTTGCTTGAGTTCCTGCTGGATCTGCTGTCACAGCCTGAGAACATGAACACCGTGGATATTCTAATCTTTGATTTCCAAAGGTACTTCCAAAGGCTGCATGGCAGTACTGCAGGGTAGGTTGGTATTTTCTGGGTCAAACCAGGCTGAAGTTGTCTTTCTTTGTACTGAAAGGGGTATATATTTTAGAGGCCATGTAGCAGAAGATCTCTGAGCAGGGACTGTGGAGCAGCCCCGCACACACTGCTCTGGTGACTGACAGCAGAACTCAGAGGATGCAATCCAGAACTCGGAGTGAATTGAGCAGTCACTGAAACCCTGGCAGGAGCAGCATCGCAGGGGACAGGCAATGGCATCCGAGGAAGTGACTGAGCTGCACCTCGCTCAGGGCTTTCATGGAAGATCTCTAAGTGTGTGTATTTTCAGCCTTGACCAAGTGTCCTTTGGACCTTACCATGCCTGTCACCATGCCCCATTTACCTCCTGTGCTGCAAACACCCTGGAGGGGCAAAGAGCTGGAAGAAGGAATAAATAACATTAAGGGATGGCGTTCCAAACTCTGGAGCTGTTGGCTCATCTTTGATGAAGAGGCTTTGTCCTTTTGCTGGCTGAGCCAGGCTCTTCTGTAGCCTCTCCTAACGATGATCCCAAGTGTTTCTCTCTTGTACTGTCAGTGCCTCGTACATGCTGGGGGCAGATTCATGGCAGAACATTTTCTCCCTCAAACACTTAATTAGTGAGTGTTTTGGGTCATCCTCCCCTCAGATTAAGCTGCTGACTGGAAATCCTGCTGCCATGGCACTTCACTGAGCTGCAAAGAAAATTGTCTCCCCGGATCGTTTCATTGCAGGTGGGAGATCGATGGTTTCAGTTTTGATATCGGTGTTTAAAATAATATGTAGAGAAGGTTTTTCAAGAAAAGCATAAAGACAAACTATTTATTAAGATGAACACCTCACACAATTTCATTTTTAAGAGTGCGGAAAAGGTAATTCTGAGGAAAAAAAATGTCCTTAGCAGAGAACATTGTCGGCTGTAATTTAGAGCTACCCCATCAGCACACGTTGGAGGGAGATAAACTGTATCGTCTGTTCTCCCCTACCATGGCTGCGAGGCTGATGTTTTATACTTTTGCAGATGAGCCTCTTTCAGGGTGTCACAAACGACCATCAGTCCATCATATGGGCTAGAGAGAGGGCACAGCCAGCGCTGAGAGCGGGGCAGTGGAGTACAGCAATAACATCTTTCACTGCTTCAAACAAAAGAAGGATGTGGTTGACAAGGGAATATATTTAACATTGTTTTAAAGAAAGCATGCAGGAGCTGGTTTCCAGCAGCCCTCCGGCCCCAGCTGCTTCTGAGTGTTTCTGTGAGCAGGCGGACAAGGAAAACTGTGGATGGAGGGGCTCTTACCCCTGGACTTCATGTGGGAAGCAAGAAAAAAGGTGCACCGTAATGAAATAGTTCTGGAGGTAAAATTCTTGGGTTTAGATCATAGACTGTAATTGTGCAACACTGATTTTTAGCATCTTCTGGTTTGCACCATGTTTTAGGTGTGGAACACAGACTGTGCTACAAACATGGAGACACAATGGAAAGATTTCCATGATCCATGAATCTGAAGCTCCCTAATTCTGCAGCAATGCTCTTGTGTCAGCTGCGTCTTTGCCGATGAGCACTGATTTATCCCAGGAAATCACCCACTCTGGAGACACGAGTCAGGCCTGCCCCATCCCAAATCCCACATTAGGCATCTTGGTGATTTCAGTAATAATTTATTGCCTTTTTATTTAACATTGCAATTAACATGATAAATAAGTGCAACAGTATTGTTTGAAATGTAATATACAATTAAGCCCAATTAATTAATTGGCCTTCAGTGATCAGGAGGAGAAAGATGTTCATTGTTTTTTGTATGTGAAGAGATAGTTTGTTTTAATGAAAAATGTGTTGTGAGGCAGCTCGTGATGGAGACAACTTCCATGTTTAGGGTGAGCATGGGGCTGGGTCCTGGTGCTGATGGGGAAGCCCAGCACCTGCTCCCCAGTCTTCCCTGGGACAGTGGCAGTGCCAGCACCACAAGCCAGGTGAGGTGTGCTCCAGGTGGGCAGGGATCCTAAATCCTGCCTGGCACAGCCTGCTGAGCAGTGCCCTGGTCCTGTCCTGGCCAGGTCCAGCTGCCCATGTTGGCCGTGCTCGCCCAGCTGCAGCTGCAGCCCCTGCGTGTCCCTGGGTGGCCTTGGGTGGCCCCACGTTCCCTGGGCTGGGGCACGCTCTGCCCTACACTGCTGAGCTGTGGGAGCACACAGAGTCCTTGGCAGAGGGACTGGGGCAGTGGCTGTGGCACCCCCGGGCTGCTGCAGCTCCTCGGGCAGCCCCGACGCGGCGCAGGGCGCGCTGCAGTCTCAGGAAGGGTTTAACATTTCTGGGTGTTCATTTAGATGTGGTGTGCGGGTTAAACATAACGTACGAGCGCTGCTCCTCTCATTGCTTCCAATTAAACCTTGCTTGTTAGTTTAACCTCTAGGTAATCCCATCAAACAATTGATGTCAAGGAAACACTGCCCACAGTGGCTCTGGATGAGTGGCCATTAATTTTAATTGCCTTGATATTAAAGATTAAGAAGTATTGGGACTAGCAGAATGGAAACGATCTGATGTCAAGCAAATCCACTCGTTGAGGCTTCCCCAGGCTGCTGGTGATATTAAAATTTTACTGTGAGAATTAAATAAACCTTTATTAGTGATGGCTGTTGTTTGATTGGTCCAGGGGCGTGCATAAACAGAGGGGTCTCGTGCACATCCGTGGACAATACGGTTGATGTGCAGAGATTCCTCAATTATGATACTGTTAATAAAGCATAATCTGATTGTACACAATAATTATTTGCTGGGTTTCATTAATGTATTATTGCTTCTCTGACTGACAAGGTGATATTAAGTGCAATATATAGAATATGGTGGAGTATTATCGGGGGAGCAGGATGTATAAGGTGCCGTCCATATTACTGGTAAAGGCCAGAGGTTTTCCATTAATTGTGGTTAAACAAAAGATGTGCTGCATCAAATACAGCAGGATTTGACTCCTGCCTCAGCAGGGTCCTGAACTGGGTGCTGTGACAGGACCCCAGCCCCTGCCATGTCCTGTGGCTGCCTGATAACCACTGGACTGCCACTGGTCCCTTCCCCTTTACCCTGCTGGGTTGTTGCAGTTGCTTTTTTGTCTCTGCCGTGTTGGCCATTGTCCATGTTCCAAGCTGGGTTTGTTATTTAGGAGCTCTGTTACAGCAGCTGAACTTAAACAAAGCCCCTAAGCAAGATTGTACAAACTTCCCTGAGCAGCTCCAGGCGTGACCCCTGTGTGGGTTAATAGCCGGTGCCCTGGGAGCCACCTTGGCTTCAGTACAGCGTCTTCAAAGGGAGATGACAAAGTGACTTTTCAACCATTATTGATTTATATGATTCCTTTCATTTTCAGCCAACCAAACACGATTCTGTGAGTGGGCTGCCAAGGTTGTTCCAGCCCAAAAATAAAGAACAATTGCTCTCACTGCCCGCTTGCCCTCAGTCAACCGGACCTTGGTCCCCCCTGAGCAGCTTTTGGGGTCTTGCACCAGTTTTGTTGACAAAGGGCCCATGGTGGTAGGGGACAATGCTGTGCTCAGTGGTACAGCAAGCTCCGGGATACGTGTGGCCGTCAGTCACTTGTGCCTCAGTTTGCCAAGGGAGCAGCAGAGCCAGGTCTCAGTCAGCTCCGTAGTGATGTTTAACTGATCCGGGTTAGTGCTCAGTTACCTGGAGCAGGTATGGCTTGTGTTTTATGGCATCTCAGAATGACATCTCAAAGGGTTCCTGCTTTGCCCAGCCAAGCACTTCATGTCCCTCACCCTTCCCACCTCTCTCCACTGCAGGTGTCCAACTGGTTTGGCAATAAGAGAATCAGGTACAAGAAGAACATCGGAAAGTTCCAGGAGGAAGCCAATCTCTATGCGGCAAAGACGGCTGTGACTGCAGCGCACGCCGTGGCCGCGGCCGTCCAGAACAACCAGACCAACTCCCCCACCACACCAAATTCTGGTACGTACCCGGCTGGTGCCCTCGAGCATCCTGAAGGGCTGTGTGTCACGGAGGGCCCCGATGGCGCCCTAGCGAGCTCAGTCGGGATGAGAAGGATGCAGC
>JAMPIT010000308.1:7927500-7995000 GCA_026261815.1 Monarcha castaneiventris obscurior
TTTTCCCTGAGCTGAGATGCCTTGATTAGCGCATTCAGAGTTGCAGGAGAAAAAGGAAAGAGTTTTTTGTAGCCAACCACCTACAGCTTTACTGTAAAACCTTGTCTTATTAGAAAACTTGGTAAATCTGTTTTTTAAAGGTATCATAATCATTTGTATTTATACTTAAAACACACAATGTTAAAAAGCACTTTATCCAATTAGGCCAAGATTTAGCATTGTTTATAGCCCTGTAACTATTTTATCATAATTTATTATCAGCAGTTTTAATGATGTTGGTCTAACAGTTGCCAATTACTTGGCCTTAAGGGTAAAAGTACAGGACAAGCTTAACCTCAGTAGCAAGAGCAGACACAAAGAACCGCCTCACCCAAATTTAATTGTGTGCATATTTCCATGGAAAGTCGACAGGAATCACAGACTTTGATTGTGTTTCATCTTTTCATATCTCTCACAGAGCTGGAATAAAAAGAGCTGTTCAGTTATTTCGGTTAACAATGGTCGTGTTTAAGAATCCTTATTCGTCACATTTTTGTTGAGATCTATTGTCTTACAAATTAGATTGGAAACCAGGAGCATCTTTTCTTGCTAAAGCCCCCCCTGGACCCCGAGTCTCCTCTCCGTATCCTGGCACGGACACAGGTTGTTCTTGGGAGATGACGACTCTTGCTGCTGGTCTCTGTGCACGCCACGACCCGGGGTTTTACAGTACGAGCTGGGTGCTACCCACGCCTGCCAAGGGCTGGTGCCTCTGCTTGGCAGCAAACCACAAACAAAGGAAAAGGAAAGGAAAAAGCACCGTGATATGGAGTGTTGTACATAGTGTAGCAAAAGAGTATTTATACATCTCACCAATCAAACACAGCTTTATTACCTCATGCGAACTCATACAAACCAATAGACTTTCAACATGTTCTGTAGCTTAGAGTGCTCACTTACTACCTCTGAACGATACTCACGCTGTAGTTTGTCTCTTTCTTATCTTTTTGCATCTTGTAATTAACTCTTTGTTTCCCCACGAAATGTAATGTACATTGTAATCTCCTACAAATCAGGGTTGCCTTGGCAACTGCTAAAGAAGCGGAAGTGGAAACATGGGGTCTTAGGTTGGACACAAAACAGTGCAACTGTTGTAAATACTGAGAAGCATTTTGAATGTTCTTCATCTTGTTACTAATACACGCAAAAACCAACAATTAATTGTAATGCATACAGACTTCAGTATTCAGTACTGTACATCCCCCTGGATTGCAGGGGCCCTTTCTCTCTCTCTTTTGTATTGTATGCGATTCTGAAACTGATTGAGTCATGAAAATTATTTGTGGCAGTGATTCTAATGTATTAAACCGTTTCGTGTTACTTTCTAACTGGATTACACCCTGGATTGAAAAGTCTTCCTCGTGGTAGTTATATGTAGTTTCAAACATGAATAAACTTTTTGCTTTCATGATCAAATGTTGATGTAATTTCTTCCTGCTCAGTTCAAGTCAGCCTGAGGAGATGCGTCGGTCTCCAGAAGAGCGAGCTGGCATGGAGCGGGAGCTGAGCATCTCTTTAAACACCAGCAGGTTCTTGTGCCCTCTTGCCAGGAGAGGATTGGAAATCCTGGGAGAGGCATGTCCTGGGCAGAGGCTTCCACCTGCCAGCCCCTGCCTCCGCTGCCACCCTGCTCTGCTTGGAGCCACAAATCAAGTGGAGGTAAAGGAAGGGGTCAGGCCTTTAGATGAGTTAAAAAACCATCATCATATTCACTCTTAATTACCATTTTTATTTAACATTAACTTTGGAGCTATAGCCTCAGCTAGCAAGTCTAATGTGATTATAAAAATATTTTTCTTTATTAAAAAAACTTTTTTGGAAGGACGTATATATATAAATGCTAATTTTAAGTCTTTTTAATAAAGTAAAGGTCAATAACAGGTAATAGCCTATTTACCATATCTCAAGGAAATTGACTCACAGGAAATCAAATTAACGTTAATCACTTGCAGCAAATGGTCTTTGATAAATATAACTACTCACTACTTGGGTTAGTGCAGCTAGGCAGGAGGAGGCCGAGCGCTCACCAGCACCAGCCCCTGCCGGGCTGGAGCCGCGCCTCGGTTGGCTCTGAGGAGCTGCTGGTCCCTCACCTTCCCTTCCCTTGGGCCGTTCAAGCCTTCAGGTGTTGTTTTGGTGGCTGAACAATTATTTGCATGATTCAATGAGCTTGTGGTTCAGCTTTTCTTAACAATTCTTGTATCAGGTTATTTTGTAAAATACCTTCGTTCTCCCACTCTCCCCCGGGCCGTGGCAACACTGCACCCCACGCTCTCATGCACCAGTGACTGCTGCTGCTCTCATTCACAGAGCAGACTCACCTCGATCAGGTTGGGAATTAAACAGTGCTTCTTCTTCTACAGGTGGTGCATTTAAATAAACAAGTAAATAACTAGACATGCATTGCAAAGCCTTTGTTATCAGTTAACAGGAGCTGGGGCAGGTGGGGACTGTGGACTGCCGAAGACTTCTGCACGCTGAGGACAAAGCACCCAACAATTTGCATTTGCTAATGGAGCTCCCCAAGTCCACACGCTCAGTGTTCGTGCTACAGCTCAGTGGAAACGGTATTTTATATTTTAAATGTAAAGTGTGTCAGCGGAGGCGTAGTAGGCAGCGTAATGAACACTCAGACGTCCCTCATCTTGATCACATCTCTGCTGGCCACAGGCAAGGACCTGTCACACACTGAGGAGGTTCATAGGAAGGCCATCAACAACCTTTGGGCCGCCCTTGCATGCCCTGCGCCCGCTGGGCATCATTAGCTGCTGCTTTACAGCATTAAGGCTTTGGGTCCCTTTGAATTACAAGTGCAATTTGGCTTTTCCTTACGTTGGAGAGCAGCCACGTGGTTCCATGGCAAATAATAAACATCTTATCCTTGAGGCCTGATCACGCATCAGGGAGGTTTACTGCCAGCACCAGTACTAGGATCAAGCTGCTGATGGTACATTGTGTTTCACCCAGCAGCTACACCCTGAAGGGCCGTCGGAGCCTCGCGCAGGAGCAGCGGCTCACAAGAGGGGAGGAGACCCTCAGCCCTCCCACCCTGCGAGCTCAGCGGCACCATCCTGATTCCCTGCGCACAAGTTTGAGCTTTTGGCCAACAAGAGCCCTGCAGCTGGAGCCCACCAGCCATGGGAAGTGCCAGCCCTGAGACCCCGTGTGGAGCGCAGCAGAACCAAATGGAGGATTTGCAGCAGGTCCCAGGAATTGCCATCTCCTGTGCCCGACACTGACCTGACCAAGGCACCTGTCACTGGGACAGGCATGAGGGTGTCTGGAGGAGAGACCCACAGTGCTCCCCTGGCCAGAGCTCGACCAGCTTCTTCTGGGACTAGCCCCAGCTCCGTCTGACCTGCTGTGCTGGGAGGACCCTGGCATGGCCACTGCTCCGGGGTGTCCTGCAGGAGGAGCCATGAGGAGCCCCACGGTTGGGGAGCCACGATGCCTCTGGCAGATGCACCAGGTTTGTGACCCACCGAGCCATGGGAGCAGCCCCACGGCCTCACAGCCCCCCAGAGAACAGCAAACCTTCATCTGCTGGCAGTGGAGCAGGTGACAAGCTCCTCCTGCACCCGGCTCCCTGTGTATCCGGCCTTGGATGCAACGAGGGATCCTCAGCCCAGGAAGGGAAGAGCTTGGGGCCTGGCAGGATCCATGCCCCTGGGACTGGGTCAGTGGGGACAGCTCTGCTGATTTGGCTCCACATGTGTGAGGCTGAGCAGCTCCGAGTGATCCCGCAGCAATGTGGTGACCACACGTGAGCCCACGTGCAATGCCACTGCCAATATCTGTGCCATGTATTTCCAATGTGATAAAAGTAACTGTGAGTAACTGAAGATGTTTCCAGTTTGTGTTAATAAAATACATCTTTTTAAAGAATGGAATTCTTCAAAGATTGGCAAATTTTATTTTATTTCATTAGCTTTAATGTCACTGCCATATGGACTGTGAAGAAAAGTGAACCATTAGATCAGAGGGACTGAGTTATCAGTGTGACACAGAAAGCTCTGATACAATTGTTAAGGATAAGCCCTGGAGTGATTTATTGCCTACATTGTATTAGCCACAGAGGAGTTATGATATGCTCCCCATTCCTGTATCATATTAGGATTTTATTAGTCTAATATGACATGGTAATATAATAAATGATTAGAATTCCCATCCAGTGATCCTTTCCTTGGTTGCAGGGGCTGGAGAAGGTTTTATGTGCATCAGCTCCTGAGCCATTGTGCCCAGGGAGGATGGGGGATACCTGGGATGGCACGGTAGCTGAACGAGTCTCCTGGCCTCAGGTGGGATGTGGGGTCCCTCACCTTCTGTGGGCACCCCGGGCCACCTATCTGCCACTGAATTTGTTTCCCCTGAATCGCAGAGCCTCTGGCTCCTTCCTGCAGCTGGGACAGTGGAAGGATGGAGCTGGCATTACGATCCTTGCTGACAGCCGAGCCACAGGTCTGGGCTGTGTCCCCGCAGTACCTGGGAAATCATCCCTGACATGCGAGAGCACAGGCTGTGCCAGGTGTCCTGCAGCTCCAGCAGAGCCCATTTCCCCATGGCTCAGCACAGAGGAGGAACCATTTGCACCGGGGTCTGGACAAAGGCTCCGTGTGCCCCAGTGCGGAGGGGAGCCAGGGCTGTGCTGGCAGCTCAGCTCAGCCTCCGGCTGCGGATGCGCTGACACGACGCACTAACTGCTGTGCCTCATCACCGTGGCCCCCTACTCCCACGTCTCTCTCACATGACTACCCTCTGGAAACTCAACTTACCCAACAAATCCCGAAGACAAACTTCTTCAAAGTTTCCCTGGCGTCCCCATCCGTGTGTCTCCAAGCCCCCTGTTCCGCCTGGGAACAGCTCGGAAGCAGACGCTGTTTGTAGCCTCATTCTTGCCTCCAGCAGCAGCAGCAGGAGGAAGAAGTTCAAGCATGTCAGAGCGCTACTAGGTGCTAAATCCCAAAATCTATATCAAAGCCTATTTGATCATCTTCCTGTCATTGATATAATAAAAAGGATTAATTTATTGGAGACTGCCAAAACCCTCATGTGGCAACAAATTTAAGGATCGTGTTTACACAGGCTAATTAAACCCAATTACTTTCATTCCTCTCTGCGGTGCTAATGCGGGTGCTGACGTGTGCGCTGAAGCCCCTACGTGAGGCCCTGTTCCTGGGGTGGGTGAGGACCCAGAGGCATGCCCAAGGAGCACATCCCCAGGCCAGTGGCCCCCAGAGGGGAAGGGACCCTCCTCCTCCCACTGCTCCACATGCTCAGCTCTCTGGGAATGGCACCTCGGAGCCAGGGGATGTGGCACACGGCCACCCCTGGCTGCGGGGGAGCCCGGGTGAGGCTTTGGGAGAGCAGACGGGGCCACTGCCCATGGTGGGAGATCACCTATTAACGCCTGCTATTTGTATAATAAAAGGTTGCATTTTTTGTGGTAAAATTCAGCATAAAGAGCACGCATCATTAAGTATGGAAATCCAGAATTTTATTAGCAATCTGCTAGATCTGAACTGACGCCAATTAAACAAAAAAGATATCATTTATAAAAAGGCAGAGTTCAAGTTGTATTAAATATGAAATGCAATTTTCTGCTGGTTGTGATTTATTACCATTGGTACATTGTTCAAAGAAGCATGTTATATTTCAATAGAGAAATATTGTTTATTCATTAATATTTTAAAACTTGCTTATTGCTGTGTATGACTCTCCTGCAGAATGAAACTTACGATTTAAAACATGAATTAATAAACACATTTGAAAGTGTTAGACAATATCATAACCGCTCATTTTTCATTTTACTGAGAGCATATTAAACTTTTATAATTCTGTACTATTATTTTCCAAATAAAGGTATGGGCTCTAAATTGCTAATTTCAGGTACAGATGAGAGGAAGCAATAACAGATGTTGAGAATCAGTCACTATGTCCTGTTAATACGGCTCAATACTTTTGTTCTTATGTTATTCACAAATCTCCTGTTCAGCGCCACAGCCCCCTCAGAGTCCAGGGTGCCCCAAGTGCCTCTCCTGGTGGGATATGAGGGTTCCAGGCACAGCCTGGGAGAGGACAGCGAAGGTTCCAGGTGTGCTGGGCCAGCAGAGGATGGGGAGGGCTCCAGGTACGCTGGAGCCGCAGGGCTGCGTCGCGCTCTTAACGCCAGGAAACATTTGATAGAGGCTGACATCCTAAATGAGGCCGAAAATATTTTATACAAAATGTGATAAAGCAGTAATGATCCCAGAGGCCTCGGGTTATCTTGGTGATTACCTGCACCCACCACTTGAATCAGCAGCATTAAGGGGTCCAGACCCGATACGTGGATCCCTCGGAACTCATTAGTCCTGAGTACTTTATATAGACTCACCTCTCAGCTGCTTGATTCAAACTAACCTTTTTTGTATCTTAAAATCTCTGCTGCCACAGCCTCGCTGTATTACCATAACAATAACCAGTATTTCAATTTTAAGAACTCATTTTTCCTCAAATAGAAAGTGCCAATCAATTTAAGGAGCGGGAGAGGCATGCTGGAGCACAGGCAGGGCACGTGTGCTGGGGCCTCGCCCTCCTGCTCCAGCCCATTCTGGATGGGAAGTATTTTCCTGCACTGCACTCTTCCTCCTCACCGGCCACTGCTCCTGGCTCTGCAGCATGCGCCGGGCTGAGGAGATTCACCTCACAACCTGGAATCTTTGTGGGGAGGTAATGGAAGGGGATGGGGAGCTGACTTTTGGAATGCTTCCCCAGTCACCGTGGGGAAAGGCCAGGGGTGAGGTGTCACACGGGACTGGCAGGAAAATCTGTGCTCTGTCACTGTGCCCACAGCTGGGCAGTGGCTGGAGGGGCTCGGGGGGGCCCCAGGGGTCCCCAGCACCCCAGGGGCAAAGGCAATGCCCCATCACAGGTGGCTGAGCCTCGAGCTTTGCTGCTTCCAGCGGCTCCAGGCAAGGGTCCAGGGTTATGGGGAGGGCTCCAGGCAGTGCCAGAGTCTGCGCCTTGTCTGATCGATGGTGGGGTTTGTGTGACGGTGACCCTCACACCTGACACTTAATGTGAATTAACTATTCATTTTACTGAGAGCACAGGGCTTTCTCTCTCCTGAGCACCCTGCTCAGAGGTTGCATGAAGCAGTGCACAGTGTCTGGCACTCCCTGTGTGATTCCTCCTCACCTGGGAGCTGGTTCCTCTCAGTGGGCTCTGTGGTGGGCTCCAGATGGGGAGTTTTGTCCTGCCAAGTCTTGGGCAGTGTTGGGAGGAGTGGGAGGTGCTACTGAGAGCTGTGGGGTGCAGGGGCTGGGAAGTGTCTGTGCCACCCCCGAGAGCCCCCAGTGACCTCAGCTCCTCCCTGGAGGGGGCACATGAGAGGCTTCACTTGGAAACCCACCTTGGATGGACAAAGAGCCACAGCAAAACCTGCTCTGGGCACAGAGGGAATGTCTGTGGGACAGGAAGGCTGGGCACCACAGCACTGAGCTGGTGGGCACCGGGAGAGCAGGGACAGGAAGGGACACAGCATGGAACTGCAGACACCCAGCAGAAAAATGCCTTTCCAATGGGCCTGCCCATGTATTTCAGAGAGTCTCCAGCCCATCCATAACTGGGAAGGAGATGCTGTCCAGCCACATGGGCAGCAGATTCAATTAGGTTTCTCTCTCCCAGAACGTGGCATGAGAAGCAATCTCTCTTTTTTGAAGAATGTAATAACAGAGTGCAATGGAAATGCGTCAAAGAGACTCCAAGAACAGGATCCCTACCTTAAATCTTGAAAGCAGTCAAGAAAAATATGTTGTTTACCTGAATTTGTTTTTCATAAGGTCTCCTGGAGGATTAATAAACTAACCTTTCGTCTGTGAACACCTGGTCTTACACCCCATCAATAACCAGCTGCACCCTCCGCGTCACTGCGCACTCAGGGGGAGAGGCAGAGTGCAGGAGCCTCAACGGGAGCCACCAAAATACCCGTGACAGAGAGGACACCCAGGACTCTGCCTGTCCCCATGGCCCTCTGGCTCCACAAACACAGAGCTGGATTGGGCCCATGTCCCAGATGTGGCCCCGAATGTAACCTGGGGCTCCTCAGCCTCTCCCACGGGGCCACTGCCATGGTGTGGGTTTGCCCTGGCATGGCCCTGCCTCTGGCGGGGCTGAGGGTGTGAAAGGAGCCCGGGGCCCTGCCAGAGCACCCTGCCACCGAGCGGGTCTGCAGGCTCAAGCCTGGCATCCCTTAATTGATTGATCGGCTCGGACTGTCAGCGCTTACAGAGATAATTCAATTTATAAAATCCTATTAAGTAGTGAAAGATTTTTTGATTGTTGAATTGTTTCCTATGCTATGCAAGTCATTTTGGTTCCTCTCACTTGGAAGTCCGCTGCCCATTTGTGAGAGCTGGCAATGGAGCCATCCCCTTCCTCTGGCTGATGCTCAGATGCTCCGAGGGTGGGCGAGCACAGGACAGAGGCAGCTGGGGCAAAGGAGACACCCCAAGCTCGTGGCCCCCCGGTGTCCTGTGGCATCCCAGTGCCCTGGCATGTGGGACCATCCCTGCAACTTTCCTAAAACTCTCACCCTGGGCACAGGCAGGGGTCTGGCAGCAGCTTCCCCTGGCAGCCCGAACCGTCCCTGTGCCGCCGTGTTCCCGTGCCAGAGCAGCACCAGGACCCAGGTGGCTGCCTTAGGGTGGACCCAGAGCCGGGGTGCCCGTGTGCCCCCACCCCGGTGGCCCCAGAGGCGGAGCCGGGCGCAGGAAGGAGGACCCGGGGCTACCATGTGGCAGCTGAAGTTTGGTTCCCATTTCCAGCTCTTTGTTTCCATTCCCCACCCCCACCCTGATGCAAACTCCCCTCTCTGGTTTGTTTCCATAGAAATCCTCAGCTGTAAATCCTTAAGTAACTTTTTTTTATTTATAGTGTGCTATTAATGTCCTTTCAAGCCGAGGACTCCAGGAAATGAAATAATAGAAAAGGCACCACTTTGAAATGCATCCAGGCATTTATTGTTAGTAAGTGAAAAAGTAACATGAGCATTTAAAGAAAATATTGGCAGATAAATTGGGTTTTAAAGAAAATATAATTGGATATAATTTCTGCTTCATTCAATTAAATATTTATTGTTTTATTGACTTATTTTCTTTTATTTATAATAAGAACCTTAAGCTGAAATTTAATTTTCTTTATATAAATATACGTTTTCATAGAAAATTTGGCATTTAAAAATGTTATCTCAGACATTAATGGCTTTGATAAAAGCACGTGGCTTGTGCAAGGGTTCGGTTTGGATGTTTCCAACCTCAGTAAATATGAAGTAGTCTCTATAAGCATAATTATCATAACAATTACTATTATTCTAATTAATGGGTGAGGCTAATGGCAATGCATCCACATGGAAAATCAGTGCTTGCTGCATATTTGAGTTCTTCCCACCGTTTTTGCTGATATCTGCAGAATTTGAGCTCCTCAGAGGAGCCCTGCCCTGGGCAGGGGCAGCTGAGTTCCTTCTCCCTGCCTGGGCTGGGCCCAGAGGGCTCATTTTACCAGCAGACAGACAGACAGACAGACGGAACCGGCAGCACCATGGGAGGCAGATGCTTTCTGATGCCGGTGGAGAGGGTCAGTGCCCAGGACGCGTCGCCGGCCGGGCAGGCACAGGCTCCGGGGCAGGTGAGCTCCAGGCACGGCCTCGAGGGTTCTGCGCCCAGCTCGGGGTCTCGGCTCTCAGGGGTCCCTGTTTTCAGCGGGTGACGCCACGTCCCCGCTGCTTCCAGAGCTTTCCTGCAGCTCTGTAATTCCCACCCGCAGGAGCCTCGGCGGTGCAGCCTCTGCCCGAGGGGCAGCCGCCGGTGCCGGACCGGCCGGACGCGTCCCTCTGCCCGCCCCGGGTGTTTCGGTGCTGTGCCTCCCTCCTCAGCAGTGCCCTGGCTGGGGCGGCAGTGCCTGAGCCACCCCCCCTTCCCGCAGCGCACGGAGCTATTTCCATGGCTGTGGGCTTTCCAAAACACTCCTCCAGTGCTGAGGTCCCTGGCCAGGTGCTGACCCGCCCTGAGGGGCTCCCCTGGGGCAGGAGCACCAGTGCCCACTGGAGCTGCCACCTTGCCGCGGCCTGTTCCCGGGATGGCCGCTCCAGGGTCAGGAGGACTTGCTGGTTCTCAGGGTGTTTTGGACCCTCCTGTCCCTGCAGGACACAGCAGTGTGGCTGTGCTTGTCCTGGGGCTCCCAAAAGTGGAAGGGAGAGCTCGAGTCCCTTCCCCTGCCCTCCTGACCCCTCCGATGGGACAATCAGGCACTGTGCCAGTGGCAGGGACCTTTTCCCCACAAGAGTACTTGGTCATGAGGACAGAGAACAGCCCAGCTCGTAACAGGGATGCAGCTAAACCACCTGCAGATGGAAATGGTGTTTGGATTCAAACCAGTGCTACAGAGGTGAAAGGCTCTGGGCTTCATTACCAGCCCCTGGAGTCACCCTGTCCCCCTGAAATATGTCATGCACACTTCGAACCTTTCCATTTTTATGGGCAGGTTTAACTGTGGCACAGAGCAGCTTATATCAACAGTGAAAAAATGTCCGGCAAGAAAAGGCCTGAAATGGTAAATATTTAACAGGTCCTTTCTGTCCTCTCCTTCTATGTATTAAAATAATTAGTTTAACAAAGAGGACTCTGTTCCCCTGTGTCTGAGCACGACGTGTCTGGTGCAACAGCGCAGCTGTAATTCAGTCTCGGGCTCTGCTGGCATTTACACTCGCTGCTCCACGCCGCTCTCCCGGTTTATAGTGTCAGCAGAACATCTTGATTGAATTACAGCTCTGGATTCGGTTAGGAGCCAGGGATTATTCCAGATGTAGTTGAGTTGTAGGTATCTGTGCTTATTTGAGGAGATAGACCCTCAGGAAAATTAGGAGAGCAGATGTGGGATGGCGCTCCCGGCCCCGGTGCCCCACGGCCTTGCCTGCAGCAGCTCTGGGCTCCTGCCCGCTGCCCCCACGGTGCTCTGAGCCCACACCTCTGGGCACAGGGACCCTTCTGGTCCTTCTCATTCTGAGAAGCGAGAGGAAATCTCGTCCCACAACACCGGTGGCACACGTGTCCAGAGATGGACGCTGAGAAAGGGACACATCAGCTCGTCCCTGAATGCCATTAAAACTCCAACCAGACTCTGGAAAACAGGATGGGAGGGATGAGGCGCCGGGAGGGCTCCGGGATGTGCCGGAGGGAGGGGAGGCAGCGCTGGCGGCCCGGGGTCACCGGCAGCGCCCGGCGGCTCCGCAGCGGTGCCGGGGCTCCGGCTGCTCCCGGCCCAGGGGCGGCGGCTTTCCCTCGTGTCTGGCATTTCCCACCGAGCCCCCAGGGTGCTCCGAGCCGGGGGCACAGGCTGAGGCACCGCCCGGGCCCGGGACACGGCGGCTTTCTGGAAGTGGCGATGCCTGGGGCTTCGCTGCCCTGGAGGGAGGGAGGAGCCGTGCCCAGGGATGTCCCACGGGCCGCATCCTGCCTTTGTCCGCACCCTCGGGCAGCGGCAGCGAGGGCCTTCCCCTGATTTGTCTTGTTAATCAGAGACAGCACATTGATCAGTCATGGTGAGAGCTGGAATAATTGCAGACTCAAAATAGCACCGATTTAAATCTTTCAGATGGTAATCTCTTGCCTCAGAAATGCTCGGGCTGTCTTAGCAGCAGGAGCGGGTTCCTGGCAAACTTCTTCCCGGGAATGCCATGCAGGAAGAGAGGACACTCGAGCGAGGCAAGCTGGCATTCCCAGCCGGGGTGGGGACCCCAAAGCCCCACATCCCACAGAGGCCCGGGTGGGATACACAGCCCTGAGCTGCCCACGGTGGCTCTGGGGAGCGCCGTGCTTGAGAAGATGCCCTGGGCAGCAGCTCCGAGGGCTCCTGGCTCCTTCTGTGCCCACCTCCAGCAGCATCGGGGCACGGGCACTGCTGCCCTCGCCTCCGTAATGGGCCTCCTCTCCCATCTGCAGGGCCAACATTTCCAGCAGGATCTATATCTTTCCATAGGCAGTTTGTTTCATCACAGTAACATAATAATGTGCTGAGAAGAGCTCATAGTTGTGAATTAATGTTTAAAAGCTCTCACTTTTGGGTTGTTGAAATGAATGTTAATTTGACAAATGGCAGCCATTGGGATCGAGGCGGCATTAACATGGAAATCAGAGTTAACCTCCAGCGGGGCAGGCGCAAGGTGAGAGGAGCAGCCGCGGCAGCCGCTGTAGTTTTTCACCTGATGCTCACACTGTAAATACTGCCAGTGCCCGATCTATTTATAGAACTGTAATTTAAAGGCTAGTTCAGGGAAATCTGAATGACATCTCCTTAAGAGAGGCAATCGTGGGGTATCTTGGAATATGTCAGGCAGCTCTCTTGCTTTCTCTCTCAAAAATACTCATATGTCCACTAAATCAATTTGCTTTTCTCTTGTAACTGCATTTGCAGGGCCATTCTTTTCCATTTTCTGTCACTGTCACACGCTAATTCATGTCACTCTGCTGTGCAGGAGGGCCAGTGCTGCCCCTCTGCGTGGCACCAGGACAGCTCCCCTGCCCCTCCTGGACCTGTACCCGGTAGTGCACTTCCAGGTTATCTTCTGTGGGGAGGGGGGATCATAAGGATTTCCAGTTTGTTTTTTTAAAATTTACATTGATTTCCTTCAGTTTTCACGTAGGAGAAAGGGTGAGAATTTTCAAATGGACAAAAAAAATCCAGTGCCAAAGCTCTATGTCCTGGGAACAAATAGAGCAGAAAATCCAGGGGAAAAAAATTCTGAGCTCAGGGCAGTGGCTCTTGAGTGAAGAGAAATCTCCTAACACAACCCATACCTGAGTCACCCCCATGCAGGTGCATTTGACTTGCTGGGTTACTGACCATGGAAACAGGGCTCCAGCAGTCACTGACACACTGACCCCTTCCAGGAGGGAGCGTTTAATGGGGCCCTGACCAAACAAGGAGAGGCGTCCCCCTCAGTCCTCTCCACCTCTGGATTCTTCAGATGGTGTTTTCAAAAGCAAGGTGGAGAGGAGGCTGCAGACCAGAGGATTTCAACCCAAACCCAGCATCTTTGGTTTTGCAAATTATTTAATGTTTTGGAATGTTCCTTACATCTCCAGACATAAATATTCAGACTTGCAGCTGGGAAACTTCTTTCCAAGTTGTTTTATCAGGTTCAAGTACAAATTTTCAGTTAAAAACTCTCTTTCCTTGACTCTTAATCGTTCCTGACCAACAAATGGAAAAGAGGAAAAGGGAGTGAATTACATGACCTGTCTCTTTTTGTTTATTAAGAACTTCTTTCCAGTGTCTGATTCTTACGGAAATATGGTTTCAATTTTCTCTTTGAATTGTGGATCAAGAGATGTTGCCAATACATATTTTTCTCTGTCAAAATTTCATTTAATCTGGGGTCTGTGGATGTCTTGAGAGCCATGTCTCCTCACTGGGTTATTACTGTGTGTGCCTCTTGTCATGTTAGTTTTCCATTGGAATCACGTTTGTTCTGGAAAGGCAGCGGTGCCAGCTGGTTAGCAGGGTTGCTGAGGGGCAGGATGCCCCACACCATGTCCCCACCAGCACCTTACCTCTGCCCCGGGGTCTGGGGCTCAGGGCTGCTGCTTTGGGCTCCCGTGGGTCCCTTCCTCCATGGGGACCTGGCATCCTGGATCCAGTGAAGGACCACGGGCACCAGAGGTTGAAGATCCACCGAAACCTTGGAATGTGGGTGAGCCCAGCTGCGAGGGCATCACTGCTGGGCTCCTGCCAGCTGTGCTCCAGAGGATCACGGATCCTGGACGCAACACTGGGCTGCAGGAGCCATGCTCAGCTCTCCCAGGAAGCTGTTGGGATGGGCTTCCTGCACGCCTTTGGATTCAGCTCTGTGCCATGGGGGAATGCCCCTGCCTCTGTCAGGGCTGTTCAGCTGTGTGTCCATCATCAGTCCCAACATCATCCCAATGATCTTCCCCTGTTTTCTGGTGACTGCACAAATTCCTCTGCAAAGGTGTGAATGACATCATGGAGACACATTGGCAGCTGAGGTTGTAGCAATTTGGAGTTTATCCGGAGCAGGGTTTTTTTGAGGAGTTTGATGAAAAAGCATAATTTTAAGAAGTGACCAGCATTCTTGGGCTCAGGCTGTCATTCCAGGTGCTTTGGAGGGACTTGGGTTCATGAGAGGTTGACACCCACCTTGCTGAAGTGAGTGTCCTGCAGCAGGAGGGGACCCCTTGTAGCCTGGCCAGAGCTGCAGCTCACAGAACCCTGGCACACACACCAAGTGCAGCTCCAGCCATGGCTGTTCCCTGTGCTGGTGGGGTTCTCCTGCAGGGTTGCAGGTTCTCAGGATATTGCTCTGTCCCAGCACTTCTCTTGCACTGTGAAATGACGCGCTCCATCGCAGTTAGCTGTGCTTGTTTCAGACTTTCACCATCTAAATGAGAAGAAAAGGGAAGAAATGCCTCACAGCCTCTCCCCATCCCCTGAAAAGAGTTTTTTCTGATGGAACTGGAATGCTGGAAATAATCCAGAGGAATTCAGAAAATGAACCTGTCAGAAGAATATTTTAATAAACCCCCTTTTGCAACCGCGGTATCAGCAGCTCACACCCCTCCTCTGCCAGCTGCAGACAGCCCAGGCAGTCATCAGGGAGCACAGCCAGAGGAGGGGCTGGAGCTGCAGCGCTGCCAGGGGTCCCAGAGGAGCTGGAGCTCTGTCCCTGTGCCCTGGGAGCTGGAGGTTCCAGCTCAGTGTTGGCTGCTGAACTGACGGGGGCTCTGCCTGCAGACCTTCACGGGGCCCCTTGCAGGGCTGCACCCTCCCGCTGTGTGCCATTGTCCCTGCACAGCTCCCTGAGAGAAGCTTGTAGCAAGGTGGGTGATCATGCAAGGGCTGGACTCGATGATCTTGGAGGTCTTTTCCAACCTTTATGGCTCTGTGATTCTGTGATTCAACGTGGAAGGTGTAGGGACAGAGCTGGAGTTCCCCTGGAACCACATCACAGGCAGCTGAGCTCTTCTGGGTAGCTGCAAGAGCAGCCACGATGCCGCTCCCTCCCAACGTTTCCTCTCCTGTGCCTGGCCAGCTTTGTACCATAAATTAAAGGGGAGCATCTTGAAGGAGGCTTTAATCAAAAGTTAGAAGTTGCAGGCAGCATGTCACAGTTCTTCATCAGGTTGCCATTATAATGCTCTGTAATTGGAAAGACGTTAATATTGACAGTGCTGTGAGGAATGTCCTGCTTCTCCCTGCATGCGTGGATTTGATAGAGTTGAATAATGGAGCAGATATGATGGATTAGAAAAATTCCCCAGCTAAGGTCCCTAATTATAGAGTTTTACCTGCCCAATTAAGGTGGAGTACTTGAGAGAAAACTAGACACCAACTCTCTCCAGGCACCCAAATGCTCTGGGAAGCATGAACAGCTATCACAGTGCCAGACTGGAGGATTGCTGGAATTTTATCCTTCTTGAAATGTTGCCTTCCTGATGTCCATGCAGTATGGAGCTACGGAGGCTGAGCAAAAGCTCTAAGTCCTGCTGATCCACAGGCTCTGAGCTGCACGGCCGTTCTGCCCTGCCTGGATGTGGATTCCAGAGCAGGAGTCAGCCCAGTCCCCACCATGCCCACAGTGCAATGTCCTTTGCCTGTTTAACAAACCCCTCGGCCAAGTGGCTGCCTGTCCCTCTGGGCACCAAATCCTCAGAGCCCTGCCTGCTCCCAGGGGATGTGAGGCTTTGGGGCTGCAGTGCAGACCCTGAGCCAGCCCAAAGTCTTGGAAATCCAGGCCAGTGGGACAGAGAATTATTTTAAGCAAATAATAATTTGGCCTAAGGACGAATCATGGTGGTTTTCCTTTAACCATCTTAAAAAACAAAGGCAGGGTTGGTCCCGGAGGGGCCGACGGGTGCCAGGCGTGGTGCCTGTGGTGACGCCTGTCCCCGCCAAAGGGCACACAGGGTGGCACGGAGCCCGCTCACCCCTGCCAGCAGGAACAGCCAGCTCCCCACTGCTGAGAACATTTTAGCTTCCAAATCTCCCTCTAACCCCTCCCTGTACTGGTGGGACAATTATCCCATAAATTATGAAATAAATATTCTGCTCGGGCTCTGGAGTCTGTTTACCCGAGGTGTGCTTTCTTCTCCAGAGATATTCCCGCTGGCTGCTGAGGGATGGAGACGTGCTGGTGCTTTTTTCTCTGCCCCTGCCTCCCTTTCATCTGCTCCCGTGATGAATTGTAGGGGAGAACTACCCAAGCCTGTCTGTTTTGGCTTAGATCAGCTTTTCTTCTCATTATAATTTAAGTCTTTAAGGGTCTTCAGTAGGAGCCTGTAAAAGTCAGATCACTCATTGCTGTTGACGCCGTGTGTTTCATGGCCACTCGGGCCGTGATTCATGCGCGGGGCCGGGACGCGTCTCCTTTGTGCCGCGCAGAACAATGGCTTTGTGCCGGCTGCGCCCGCGCCGGCCCGCAGCGGGTTAACCACAAAATCCTGCAAGAGCTGAAAACTATGGACTGAGCAAAATCTCCCTGTCAGCTCTCTGTGATTTTGCTGAGAGCACTTGGACATGCTGGCATTGGATTTACAAATTGAAAATCATTAATAATTCTAACCAGGCTGTGATAAATCTGAGATCAGTCTCGATGAACCTGGACACCATTTCATAAATCAAAAAGATTACTTAGGAATTTTTTAAAATCTGACGTCAAAATGTCATGGTTACTAATGGTTTTTGTAGATCTCTTACAGTGATATATCATTTATCTACGCTACATCTAAAATGTGACACCAGGGCAGAAATGTGATGTCTTTAATATCATGAATACATTTTATCCCATAATAAAGGTATTAACAACTTCTTGCTGTGAATTGTACTTGAAGTTCTGGGCCTGATTTAGTGCTATTGTTATATTAACTGGTTTCCCCCCAAATATGTGCAGACAAACTGTTGCTCACTTTGTGTGGTGATGGGCTGAGGACTCACCAAAGCAGAGGAGGTGGTGGCTTGGTCCTGGCTGTGCACCCCAGCTCCCCTCCTCCCTGCTGCCCAGCACCCCAGGCAACATGAGGGCGAGCAAATGCCAGAGCCAGAATGGAGCCCACACACACACAGGCGTTTGGTTCATATTGGCTCTGACAGAATTTTCTCACCCATTTTAGACAGACCAGTCTGAGGAAAGTGTACAAGACTTATGGAATCCAGCAAATAACCTCCAGGAAATACCAGGAAATCCTTTAACTGATTAATGAAGTTAATGCTAAAAAATATCACTGAAGATGAAGATAAGGTCTAAACCAAGGGAAGAAGCTGCCTCTGTGCCACTGCTCTGGCTGTGGAATCAAGCACGTGTTATCTAGCACAGACTGGTTTGGATGCTCTCCTGGGTGAAGGGCAGCTTTGTGCTCTGGGATGGCTTCGTGTTTCATGCCACATGTCAGGTCAGCTCCAGCTCTGGGGCACAACCCAAAACCTTGGGCCTGAGCACACATGAACCTGGTCTGGCACCTCACAGACCATTAAAACATCAGCGCTCAGTGTCCAAAGGAGGCTTGACAAACACTGAGGACGTGTGCCTCATTTTAGATCAGCTCTCTCTGTGCTCCCATTGCAGACAGTGTGGGTGTGCAGAGGATCCACGTCCCGGGCTGGCTCTGCTCCCGGGTGTGTTGCCTCTCACATGGAATCTTCAGTGCCTGCTGGCACAGGAAACACACATGCCAGGGATGCGGTGGCACGGCACAATGCAGCTTCCTGCAAAGGATTCTTGTATTATAAATGACTTTTGCAGATTTTGCTATAAAATGTTACATGGCTTTGGTGCATCCTTTTTAAAAATGAATGGTTCAGCTGTTAAAATTTAAAGTGTTGTTCCCGGTCTCCTCCCAGAGAGTTGGGAACATGCTGCAGGAGCACAGTGCTGGCACTGCTCTGGCAGAGCTAAGGAGCTATCAGAGCTGAACAGGGAGTGGAGGAATTTAAAGCGAAGCTTTATGGGGAGAGATTACATTCAGAGGTGAACAAATGGTGGTACCAAGTCTATGCAAAGCAAGTGACAAAATGTTAAAATCCTCCCTGCATTTTGAAGGAAAATATATCTTTCTTTCTGCGTGGTTCCCATGAAAAATAGGCTTTTTTATTTCCTTTTTTCATGCTAGGAAATTAATATTTGCCTTTCAAAAAGATTTGGTGAAGGTTTGCATGAAGGTCATTAGCAATCTCGCTGGGGAATAAAGAAGGGAGTGATTGAGATCTGCATGGGCTTGGGACTCATTTGTGGCTTTGCTTTACACATAACATTTTTATTAAGAAAATAATACTTTGGGGCTGGTAATTGTGTTGCCAGCTGGGCCGGGGATGGGAGAGGAGGGAAGCAGAGCACTGAAACCTACTATTTATGTCCCTGCTAGGTACAATTCCAGGCAGGTATATGTATGGTAAATCTCCTTGAGCTGTCCCCAAAGTCACCCTGAAGTGCCGCAACTCTTGCTGGTGTTGAGCTCGTTCCTCCAGGGCTGCAGGGATGTGGCGGGGACGAGGTGGCCCAGGTGGCCCTGCTGTGGCCCAGGGTGACCGAGGGTGCAGCAGCCAAGGGGCCACCTTGTACAAGAGCTGGGGGACAGCCCCACAAACCTTCCTCCTCTGGGAGGAGTCAGATGGCTCCAGGACCTCCTGGAAACACCTCGGCAGCTTTTGTCTGCCGAGGTCACCTGCTCCTGTAACATTTAACTCCCAAAACCCCCGGTTAGGATTCAAGCTGTGAGCCTCTGGTATTCCTTCCAGGGCTTCCTAAAAATTAGCATAGCACAGAGCAGATAGAATCTGAAGTTGGCTTGTAAAATCTTTTGGAAGGATCATTAAGGGTATTTCATTATCTCCATATTGCCAAGGTCAGGCTGCCCATATTTCCTCTTTAGTGCTGCGATGGGAATATGCTGCGACTGTGGTATAATAGACCAGAAAATGTCCACACTGGGAATGATGGTAAATCAATAAAAACTCATCAATATAACTCCCACTTTCCCAAGGTACTGCAAACAGCCTCAAGTTTGTAATTTACTTACGTATCTTCACCTTTTTCCCAACATTTTTTACACCAACTTCTGAACTTTTTGTCTGTGTAAAATCTTTATGAGAGACAATATATATAAGGGATAAAATGCTTTATTGAAAAGATTATTGATTTTTTCAGCCAAGCTGCTTGTACAGCAGTTCCAGGCTGCTGTCCCAGCAGGGAGAGCTCAGTCTGAGACGGGCTGAGGTGGGTAGTGAGCAGGTGTGGACATGGCTCCCTGTGGTGCTGCTAGGGCTCACCGGTGTGCCTCAGATCCAAACTGCACTTTGGCTCTTGGGGACCCTCAGCAAAACTTCAAGCAAATGGAAGCTGAAGGGTGGTTGCTCCTTCTATCCCCAGAACACCTTGCTTACACCCTTCTTTCTTCTTCCATTTCTCAATGTTTTTGCTCACCTACTCTCCTCCCTTTTTTTCTACTCTCCACTTACCTTGGAGGAAACAACCTAAAAAGCATAAATACAAAATGTGTTTCTTAGGCTGACAAAGGGACCACCTCATCATGCAGCACATCCTGCCCCGACAGCTGGACAAAGGCTCCTGGCCCCCTCCCCAGGACCCACAGAGCCACGATCCCCACAGACGCGGGCTCAAGGCTCATAGGGTGCCGGTGTCTCAGCTGGAGACAGGGAAGGCTGCAGCAGCACACACCATCCATTCTGGTTTGGGGAATGCTGAATCCTTTATTATGAGCCAACCACTGAAATAAAACCAATCCCATTTTATTAAAAGCCCAAAGACGCAATTAGATCTCGCAGATTATGCAAATGATGTGCAGCCCTCTGACTGCTGGCAATTTGCTGCACAGCCCTCTGTGCTGCAGTGCCCAGGAGCCCTGGCTGAGCCCCTGCCAGAGACCCTCACCCTGGTTAGGGACCCTGACCCCCTTGTGCAGCTCCAGAGCCTGCAGCCCTGATAAATATTCCACAAAATATGAACAGCCTATTTTCTCTTGCCACTCTGACCTTTTCCCCAAGACATTAGAATGCGCTTTTTGCCAGGTACTCTGTGCGTATCCCCGGGGTCAGGGACCTACAGGGCTCCATTAACTGTCAGTGGGGTTTTTTTCCCTGATGTCAGAGTTTACCCCTAGCTAAGCTAATGCATCGAAGAGAGTCTTGGCAGGGGCAATAGACATCGTGTCACCAAGGGCATAAAGGCCAAGGAGTGGATGGAAAAACCTGGTGGTGGAGCTTAATCAGCAAGTAAAGACCTGAAGCCAGACTGTATTTGATCAGAGGGACCCCACAGACACCTTGTGCAAACAGCAGCGGCTGCTTTCCCTCCCCTCCTTGGCCCCGTCACCCAGAGATGATGGCCAGAGAGCAGAGGGTGCCACTGCCAGTCCCTGCCCAGGACAGGGAGAGCACCCAGAGCAGCCCCACCCAGAGCCTCATCCATGCAGGGAGCTCCAAGCTTTGGGGTTGCGTGCAGTGCTCAGGCACTCGTCGGGGGGGATAAGTGCCTTCTCTCATTCTGTCCTCTATTTTCTCATTTTTGACTTTTATGGTTTTTCATTTACAAGTCTAATCAGAGAGAGGCAGCAGGATGGAATAGCGCAATCATTCAACATAGATTAACAATTGCGTCAATGGCCTACAAGTGTTTGCAGCATCCCCCAACGCCAGCTCCTCCAGCCAGGAGAGACTCTGGGAGGCAAAAGCAGGAAGGAGCTGGGAATATAAAGGTATGGTGACCTCAGGTGAGTACACCTGCCTTCCAGTGGATCAGCTTCCCCCCCAGGAGTTCCCCTCACGGGAAGTGCTCAGCAGAGGCAAGGGAAGCATCTCATTTCATTTGCTTTCAAACAAGTTTAAGTGCTGCCATCACTGTGACCCCAGCCCAGCTTACCTGGTGCCCCCAGCCCAGATCCACCACGTCTGGATACCCTGGTGCATTGCCCTGCTCTCGCCGCACACGCTGTGCCCTGGGCTGGGCTGCTCCTGGAGGGAGTCCCAGATACGCCCTCGGGAATGCTCTTCACAGCTCTACAATTGCAATCCAGGGCTGAACCTCCAGGGCCAGTTATTGTGCAGGAAAGAAACAATCAGGTTAAATATATTGGAAGAACACACATCACCATTTGAGTGTGCAAATCCCTGGCAGTGAGAGCACCCCACCCAAGCGGGGGGTGGTTTCAACCCTCTGCAAAAGTAATTAACAACACAACTAAGCAAAGCATGAAAAACCTGTTTTTGATTTTGTTGTGCTTTTTTTTTTTTTTTAATTTAAGAACCTGTGTAAGCACTGTATTGAATCAAGACCTGGCACTGGTGCCAGCCCTCCCCAGGCTGGCACAGCCACATGCACAGCACCAGGTGAGCTCCCAGCACAGCACCAGGCCCCGGGAGGCACCAGAGCTCTGCCCTTCCTGCCAGGTCACTCCTCTCTGCTCCTGACACAAACTGGCTTTTAAGCCTAACAGGCTACGGCTGGATTTTTAAGAGCAGTCTGAAGTTAAAAATAGTTGACATTTTGGAAGTGACTGCAAGGTAAAATTCAGGCTTCCAGTAGGTTTATAGCCATCGGAAAGGGTTTTGACTACAGAAGTGTGCAAAACATGGTTGCTGCTAAAGACCACAGCTGAAAAAATGCCACATGTTTATAACTGCTGATCAAATACAATAGATTTACCATCAGGTGAAGAATAGATTGGCAAACACAGTAAATCACATTCTCCCATGAAGCTGATTAAGCTTCAAGGCAGTCTGGGAGACAGAAGGCTGAAGTGAGCAGAAATTCTGAAACATCCACCCTTGTCTTCCATGTCATTTTAAACTCTTGTCGCCCCAAAAGGGGCAGGTGATGGTACCTGAATGCCCACAGACATTCAGCTCCATGACACAACTCCCTGCACCCAGCCCATAACTCACCCGCTTTAACCCTCCTCTGGAATGACATCTATATAAATATTGTTAATAGCACTAACATAATGTTAAGTCAGGTTTTACTGGACTCCCTCATACACCCTTTGGATTTATTAGCTATAGGATTTGAAGTAAATTTTTATTAGCCCAAGTTAAACCCAGCTACCATGGGCTTGGCTTTTGGGCTTTCTTTACCCCATCTTTCTTCCTTTATTTGAGCTTGGGCCCCCTTTTCACAGCCCAGTGCTTCCTCCCTCAGACCGAAACGTCCTCGGATAAATCTTACTGAATGAAATATTTATTAATTTTCCTAACCAATGTTGATCTCATAAATTACCAAGACTTTTTCATGAAATGGTTATTAACATCCATGGCTGTATGTTAATGGCTTATTGACCAAATATGGGATAATTAGACCCTAGGAGCACTGGCCACTGTGATCTATGAGAAGCAAATTTGGCCCTTATTACACCAATGACCTATTTAATATCTACTGATGAATTTAAGGTAGAATCACAAGCAAAATTTGTTTCAAGGAGCTGCCCTCCAACTAACGAGCAGAAAGATTCTTGTATAAAATGTATTGATCCAGAAAAAAATATGAACAAAAATCATTTTTTGTAACTGATGATTAATTGGTGAAATTCATCTTAGACTGAGATGCACCAAGAAAACACCAGTGGCCAGATATGTCCTGGGATTAACTGAACAATGAGTCCGTTTGACTAGAGGGCCTTGTCTTCTCTTCCAGCTTTGAAGGATTTAGGTCCTAATTTAAACCGTGAAGATTTATACTAATATTTGTAAAGAATTTAAACATTTATCCATGCTGCAGTGCCAGGAACAGCTGTTTAAACCTGCTGCAAATAAGTAACTTGTGCTTGGTTTCAGTTCTAAGCTGCCTGATGCTCAAGGAACCCCCTTCCCCATCATCTCATAATATTTAAAATAAAATTAAAGATAAGATAAAAAGAATCAAATCAAAGCTAGGAAGGAAGGAATACAATTTGGAGCACTCGAGCTCCTTGTAGGCAGGATGCACAGGTCTGAATGCAGTTCAGAAATTAATCTGGTGATGTTTTTGTGAATAGAAAAACCTCCTCAGCTGATCCAGTAAACTGCCTGGCACTGTGGTCCTTGGAAAGGCTTCCATGGAAATGCGCCTGAAACAGCTACAGATGCAGCTCAGGCACGGTGAGGACTGAATGAAAAGCATTAATGCTTTTGATCCACAGAAATGCAATTGAAGTGAGGGCAGAGGTTTGGGTGGAGAGGCTGAGTGGGCGCTCCCACCGCGCTCCCCGTCCCCAGCCATGGCTCCAGCTGCTCCCAGACCCTGCTCTGGCAGCTCCTCCCTGCTCTGGCAGCTCCTTTCCCAGCCTGGAGTGGCACAAATGAGGAGAGACTGGCTTGGCAGGTCACAGCAGAGATCCTGTAACACAACTGATGAGGGAGAGGAAACAATTTATTGCCCCAAATAAATGCTATAGTACCAATATCAGGCAGCCACCACTTCTTCTCCCACTCACTTTAACTTTTAGGTTCTGCACAACTGCTAACAGTGATTTTAAACTCTTTCTCCTGCCAGATTCAGCTTCTCTGTGAGCAGGAGTAAACCTGAGAATGGATTAACTGACTGCTGCAAGCAGGAGTGCTGCAGGTTCTCACAATTCAGACCTTGCCAAGCTCCAGGACACTACAACCAGGAATGTTAACCTCTACTGCATTTTTAAAAATTAAAAAAAACCAACCCAAACAATCTTCCCCAGCAGTTTCTCCACCAAGGTGGCACAAAGCAGATCCTCCTGGGGTCAGACCAGGCTCAGGCCCCTGGCAAGGCTGGGCTGGGCTCAGTGTGCCCGTGGGACCCCTGCAGACCCCATGCCAGGAGCCCCTGGAGCTCGGACACGCAGGTCACTGCGGCAGCACATCACTGCAGATAAAATAAATCCAGTAATAAATATGGAGTGCAGGAGTTGACTGCAAGGAGTAATTCACAACAGCTCTTGTATCTCTCCAATTCACTGTACGGGAGAGACTGCCTGGAGGGAGAGAGGGGAGATATTAGCAGGTGAAATGAGAAGGAAGTTTCCCAAACGGAGTTGAGGACAAATCTTAGAGGCGAATGAAGGGACAGATGAGAGGCACAAAGGCAAAACATCACCAGAGCTAAAAGGGAAGAATTAATATATGAAAAATGAAAGCAAGCAGATTAAAAACCAGAGAGCTACCAGCACTCCCCTTGCTCACATATTATTCCCTAATTACAGAGAAGGACCCAGGGGCTGCAGTCAGACACTCTGATCTAATCATTTCTGTACCTTTGCTGCTGCTTCTGCTCTCTCTCAAGGAATCCAACAGCTATTGCAGAGAGGGACCAAGAGGCAGCCCACCCCAGACTGCAGGCAACACCCACAGGCATCATCCCTGCCCAGAGAAGCTCCCACTGCTGTTCTTCCTCCTTCCACCTCTTCCTCAGCTGCAGGAGAAACACAGCCAGCCCCCTTGACTGATGGACTTTCAATAACTCCCCCTCTCCCAGACTGCTGACCCACGTCAGGTGAAGGTGCAGGATAAGGGATGACTCTCTCTGGGGAGGAGAAGAAAGAGGAAGAAGAGGAAGAGGTGGTGGTGGAGGAGGAGATGGCAACAGCTGCTGAGCCTGGTCCAGGTACAACCAAAATAGCAAATGTGATGAGAACACAACCTGTGGGCTTGCTCCAGCACAGGTCTGTGTCTTCCAATGCCAAGGTCAATGAGGACTAAAAGTGTTGAAACCTGCTTCCCAGAGCAGAACGAGGCCATCCCAGGGCCAGTCCTGCAGCCTCATCCTCACACCTCCCAGCTGAGCATCCACCTCATGCTCAGGTTCCTGCCTGGAGCTGTATCAGCAGCCAGCAAACACCTGAAGTTAAAAATTAAATACAAAGAAAAGAGAAACAGCTTCCTTTCCACTATCTATTGAGTTCAAAAGGAAAATGCTGTAGATCTTCCCTGTTTCTCACAAAAATGGTGTCACTTCTGAAACGAATCACCTGGCTGTGCCCAGCGCTGCATTCCAGAGAAATTCTTTCTCCCTGCCTCTCCCTGCTGCCTGCCTCCTCTCCCACCCGAAATCCACTCTTGCCTCTCATGGGTGTAAGAAAGAATAGGTGCAGATTTTAACCTCTATAACAGACACTAAATCACATATATTTGTTTTCCTCTATGCTGGGAAAATGTCCCCAAGGAAGCATGTTAAATTTGGGCTTTAAAAGCACCAATTTAGCTATTATGAGTTTTCTATGCTTTTTCTATTCAGGGAATGTTTGGCTTGAATACAGTACGGAGAAGAAATAAGATCAGCTCAACTGTTTTAAAGCTGATTGACACCTTGGGTTTTTTCCCTTGCAATCTGAAGCGAAAGAAAAAAAATATAAAGGGAACCAGACACTCATTTAAAAGAAATTATTTCCTTGCCTACAGTCCCTGATCAGGGCTGCCTGTGCAGGGAGAATGAGATCTCATAAAAACCCTTTTGTGGGTTCTTTTTCACATCATTTTGGTTCAGGTTTTGGTGGCAGATGAACTGTATTTCATCAGAGTTTAAAGGAAATTCAAAGTGAAGTTAAGGAAGTTGCTGTAAATGAGAAAAAAAATTCCCAACAAACCCTTTCATTCTAGCTTAACATATCAGCCAAACCAGGAAACAGCTGTAGCAGAAATATTGTTTTTAATAATCGGAGAAAGCGGCGGAGCCGCAGCTTTTGTTGGAACAGTGACCCCCAATGGTGAGAGCGACACGGCCGTGAGGAGACCCCGGCCGGGGATGAGGAGACCCTGGCCGGGCTGGAGGGAGATGGTCCCCTGCAAACCTGGGCAGATGCCTTGCGAGCCCCTCGCATCCCAGAGCGTCCGGCGCCCGGCCCTTGCCCCGTGGTCCTGGCTTGGGATGTTGGGAGCCCCGGCACGAAGCACCGCAGGCTGCCCACCCATCCATGTCCCACAGACAGACCCCCGTGGGGGGCAGGGGATCCCTGGGGAGCCGCCTTGGCGAGGAGCACGGGCTGGGAGGGAGGTTCCACAAAGCGGTGCCAGGGTGTCCCTGTGCCCCAGCCACCGTGGGAGGGTGAGGGGCCCACGGTGCTTCATGGCCAGTGTGGGGTGGCTCTGGGGAGAGCTCTGGGGGTCTCCCGGCACAGAGGCTCCACAGGAGGCAACCCCAGCCGGGGGTCCCAGCCTTGTCCAGGGGGAGGTCTCCTGATGGGTGGGATGGGTGCCACGGCACGTGTTGGCTGTGTGGCGTGGGTGGCCTGCAAGGGCAGGGGGCACACAGTGGGTGTCTCCTGCCAGGGAGGAGAAGAGGGGCTCCAGAGCTGCCGTGGCTGTGCCCAGGAGCCCCCGCGCCGCCGGGTCTGTCTGTGTTTGCTGCGCAGCGCTGGAGGCGCCCGATGAGGAAGGTGCAAGATATTCCTTCTCTTTCTGGTCAGTACTCATGGTCTCGTGGTTGAGCGGTTTGTTTATCCTGACAGAATGTCATCCGGCTTGGCTTTGATTTTGCAAATAATCCACCTCCAGCTATGAATGCTCTCACTCCAAGATAGCCGTAACTTCCGCAGCGCCACGGGGCATGGCATGATTTCATGATGGTTAAAAGGAGATGAAAGGATTTTTGCCCTTGTCCTTCTCCCTCGTTTTGAGAAGTAAACAGTGAAGTTTAAGCCTTCCCAGAGAAAATTTGTAAAAATGTGAGAAGACAGTAGAGACCAAATAATTATCCATAATCAATACAGTTAAAGTCAATGGACTCTGCGTGTCCTCTTCTAATAGACTTTGTTCTGGGCTGTACCTTGACAGTTTATTTAGAAATATGAACTTGGTAAGGAATGGCTATTTGACTATGTAATCTTGTTAAACTCATAAATTCAGTTGGTCTGAAGTCTATATCATTGAAGTCAGCTGGAACTAAATGTTTTGATAGCTAAAAAATGGTTCATTGAAGAAAATTCTGAAATAATGGGACTAATAAGTTGCCAGAAGAACTGTTTACAAGGGCCTAAGTGAAATTATCATAAGGCAAGGGGAAGAATTTTTGACCCACATCTTAAATTCTTGCTTAGTCAAGTTACACAGGCAAATAGATTGTAAAATGGGACATGTTTATAAAATAAAGCTGATTAGTGATGTTGGTGTCTTATACAACCTACATCCAGCATTAAATCAGATTAATTTATAGGTGATTTTGTTGATGAGCACACACTGATGCTCCCATGGTGTGAATTTCAATAACTTGCTTTCCTCTTTGGAATCCATAATTCTATTATTTGAGACACTTCATTGTTATAGATAACACATTTTAAGTGATATTATTTATGCTGTTTCATCTTGTCACTTAGGTTCTTGCTCAAGTTCATTAATGTATTGTGCTCCTCTCTGTACAAGAGGGTGCAGGGAGAGCAATTGATTTTAAGTCCCCGTAATGACTGATGATATCACGCGTGTTTACCACGGTGACACCCCGGACAAGATGCTAATGCTGCAGAGATAAACATGATGTCATTTTATGCAATTAAACACTTAATATACAGCAGGTAATGATTTGGTAAGCTTGGCACATGCAAGCAGTGGCTTTTAATCTTATTAACAGGGGTAGGATGACGCCACAAGTGATATACATATACCCAGTCTGTATCAATAAAAACCTCCTTTACAGGCTTGGGTCATTCTGCTGTGATAGCATGAAGGTGCCAAAAATATGTCCTGAGCAGCTTTTGTAGGATCTGGGGAGAGGTGTCAGGTTCAGACCAGCCTGAAAGTAAACGAGTGAGGTGTTCCTCACATACCCTGAGCTCTTCCCCCAGGCTGCAGTTGCAGCAGAGGGGAGGTCACTCAGTGCTGGCATGGGCTGTGCTCTAGAGCAGCTGAGCACTGGGGCTCTCAGCACGCCAGTGTCCCACAGCCTTCTCTGGACCTCTCTGGCCCTTCTCGTGGCTAGTGAGCACCTATCCATGGCCGCTGCTGGGTGACCACCACAGCCACACTGTTGATTAAGGATGAGTGTGTCCTGCTCTTTGGGGCAACGTGTCCCAAAACTGCCCTCTGCTCTGCTGGACCCGCTGCAGTCCTTCCCCAGAGCCACGCAGCCTCTGCCCCTCTCTGCAGCTCTGCTCTCCCTCCTTGCAGATGCTTTCCATGGCCAGGAGCACTCGGCGTTCGCCTCAGCTCCACAGATGCGGCAGCAAATGGTATCCTTCCACAATAGTCAATATTTCCCAGCTTTGACAGATTAGCCAGAGTAATCACAGATTTTATGTGGCACAATTAACATATCTTTTCTTTACAGCTACTGCACGTGCGTTTGTCTGTGCTAGGCAAGGTCACGCTGTGCTCCAGGCCAGCAGCATCCTGAGGTGCCAGGCCAGCACCGCGGCCCATGGGGAGGCAGCAGTGGCTCCACGCTGAGCTGACTGTGGCACCAGCTCCCCCAGCGCCTGCAGAAGGGCCATCTCTTCCCCATGGTCCGTGATTTGGATGAGACAGGTGTGGATTTCAAGGCCCGATCATTGTACCACTGGAAAACAGGGAATTCCAATAGTCAGACAGACTGGGGGGGGCTGGGGAGTGGGGAAGGCCCAAGGCACCCTCACAATGGGCATGCTGTGCCTGGGACTTGTGTTAACCAGCACATGACATCACAGAGCAAAGCCCTAGGAGCACAGAGGACAAGATTTCCGAAGCCATCCCCAGATGCTGAAATAAAAGGCTTGGCTTTGTAAAGGCAACAAACCAACACAATGATTTTGTCCGGATTTCTGGAGTCTCATAATTTTTGGAGAAGTGCTCGCTGCTGGCGGTGTTGCGGGCAAAGGTGGAGGTGAGGGAGCCGAGCAGAGGGCACTGCAGAGCCCATTTTGGGAAGGCATCAGCCCTGAGCTCGGTGTCCGCAGGCGCCCGGGCCCCTCTCCCTCCTGCGGGCGAGGCAGCTGCTCTGCGCTGTGCCCTTTCCGAGAGATCCCTCTGCCCGCTGACCTCTGTCACGCCCGGCCCTCCCCGCTTCCCCGGAATCAATTATCTGCTCCGCACTGCTCCATATTCATGAGGGCTCCAACATTGACCTGCTGCCCCCGCTGCAGCCCCAGCGCTGCTTCCAGGCGCTGCTGAGGCAGGGCCGGGCCTTGGCTCGGCCCCACAGGGCCGCGGGGTGTGTGAGAGCACAGGGGCTGCCTCTGACCCGAGCTGTGGCTGGACACGGGGGCCACAGGCACCTGGGTGGGGAGAGGGGGCTCCCGGAGAGGGAATTCCTGGAGAATGAGCCAAAGGAGCGGAGTCCCTCGCCAAGGACAGCAGCCGAGTCGAGGGCAGGAGGAGCCGTGGCACCGGGCTGGGCTCTGGCATCGCCCGACGGGCTGGACACACCTTGGCCACGCAGGCAGCGAGCCCCGAGCTCTGCAGAGGCTGGTGCTGCTCCGGATGGGGTCCCAGAGCCCGGCTGTGCCCCGGCAGAGCTGAGCCTGGACCTCTGTCCCTCTCCGGATTCCTTTCCAAACAGCAGCACCAGGGCTTATGTTTGGATTTCATTTTGTCTCCTTTCCAAAGTCTCTGGGACATGCCTAGGTTAATATTGTAGTTTATCAACAATCAGTGCTTAAGAAATAGGTTCTCTTTGGGTGATATTTAATGAGCTTGGAAATGAGAATATGGCTGGGCTGTTGTAGGAGGCAGGAATGAGAATTTTAATGAGGGTATATGTTTAATAAAAGGTTAATAAATTTTAATTAAATTAAACCAATAGAATTCAATATTTGCTCAGCATATCAAAGTTCTGTTTGGCGTGGTGGTGTGTGAAATGCTGGCTCACACTCTGCTAACACAGGGGTCTGCCTCCCACTTCCACCAGCATTGCGAGCCCCAGCATCTCAGGCATATGAAATCCCCTGGTTATGGGAAGGGACTATGGGAGATGTTTGAATTTGGGCCTGCTTTGCAGGTGGGTCATCACCAGAGGTATCAGAGTCTCCTCCCTGGCTCACAGACCCCTGAATGTGCTGGCAGCTGGTGCTCAACCACCTCCATTGTGCTGGTGGCTCCCAGGGCACCGTGCAGCCCTCAGGCTCCAAGTTCCCCTGTGTCAGGGAAGGTGTTTGCTGCTCATTTGCTCCCTTGGAGCAATGTTTCATATACAGCAAACCATCTGCAGGTGGCTGAAGTGTCCTGGTGCCATGGCTGGACACAGGGACAGGCTCAGCCGTGTGCTCTCAGCTCCTGGCAGAGGCTGGCAGGGACCCAGTGGCCTCACACGGGGCCCTCCTGAGAGCTCCCGAGCACAGTTCTGCCCAGAACAGCTGTCATGAAACATGCTGGGATTGTTTACAGGCCCTGGGCCAGATGTGGTGTATGCCCCCTGCACCGGGTCACAGCTAAGCAGCCTGGGGAGGGGCGGGGACAGGCAGAAGCCAGAGCCTGGCACAGCCTCCAGCACGGGCAGGGTGAGCAGCTGGTGCAGCACAGCATGGCACGGCACAGCACAGAGTGGCATGGAGTGGCACAGCGTGGTGTGACTCAGACTGAAAGAGGAGGTTTAGATTCTGTGTTGGGAACAAGTTCCTCCCTGGGAGGGTGGGCAGGCCCTGGCACGGGGTGCCCGGAGAAGCTGTGTCTGCCCCTGGATCCCTGGCAGTGTCCAAGGCCAGGCTGGACAGGGCTTGGAGCACCCTGGGCTGGTGGAAGGTGTCCCTGACTATGGTGGGGTGGGACTGGATGTCCTTTAAGGTCCCTTCCAACCCAAACCGTTCCCTGACTCTGATTCTGTGATGGCACCACTACAGCACTGTGCAGCCCCTGGCGTTTGTGGGCCCCCTGGGCAGCCAGGACAGAGTGGCACAGACTCCGTGGCCATGGTGGTCACAGCATGGATGAGACCACTGGGGCCATGAGGGGTTCCTCCCTTCCTGGGGGCTGTCAGGGGCTCCCCCCGGCACACAGCACCTCTGCTCCCTATTCACTGTTGTGGGAACACATGCTGGCACAGAATCTGAACCCCAGTGGATTTGCAGGAGATGGAAAAGCTCAGGGTTTATTTCAGAGCAACGTGTGAGGATAAAGCCACAGCTTTGTGCCAGCTGCCAGTACTGCTGAGGGACCCCCTCGCAGCTCTGCAGGCTCCAGAGGAGAGTTTGGGCTTCCACTCCTGGTGGCCACTACCCTCTCCCAGCACAGTGAGGGGACACAACAGGCAGGGAACTGGTTAAGAAATGTTATTAGAAGGCTTCACAGGCAATAAATGTATTTCTTCTAAAAGAACTGGAGGAATATTTGGATTATTACATTTATTAGACCGCTCAGCAAATGTGTTACACCCATATGACAAATAAATGTGATGGTTTCAGATTTCATTAGGCAGCCCCGGGCAGCGGCGCTTTGTCCCAGCCACAAATGAGCAGGGCCCTGTCACCATTCCTTAATGGTCATTTTTGCATCAGTAGTAATGAATGTGCCCAGCGTGGCTGTGACGGCCCCAAGCCCTCGCCCAGCGCCGCGGTGCCAGCACTGCCAGGCCAGGCACAGCTGGTGGAAGGAGCAGCCCCTCGGCCTGCAGGAGCCACGTGGGAGCCGGTTTGGAGGATGAGGAGGGGTCACAGCCACACCTCAGGATGGGAATGAAGAGGAAGGAGATGTGGGCATCCAGCATCACCCTTGCCAGCCTCGCCGGGGCTTGGGGACAGATCCTCACTGGGGACAGTCCCTGTGCCGAGCCCTGGCTGGGCACAGCACTGTCTGTGGGGGAAGGAGTGCGGTGCAGAGGGACAATAATTGCTTTCTTTTTTATTTTATTTTTTTTAACCAGTGTCAAAACCAATCTGAGCAGCGGACGCATATATTTAAATTAAAAGTAATTAAAAATGTGCTGCCAGAAAAACGCATGATGGATTCAATGTAAGAAAATGAAGTAATAAAATACTTTATGGATTAACTCATATCAGACTGTTTTGCAAATTTATTTTTCATTATGATACATCCATATCAGATAATGTCTGAATTTATTATGCTGCCTTCAGGCAGGCTGTGTCAGAAACCTCCCCAGCCCCATTTGGGCCTGGTGACTGGTGAGCAAGGTTTCTGTCATCATTTCTTAGTGGTCACTTCACCTCAGTAATAATGAACGAGTCAAGCAGGGCTGTTATTTTCTTTAATCTCTTTCCTCATATTAAAAAAATACAGCCAGCCACATCATTATTGCAGCAGGCCCAGAGGACTATTTCCAGGTCATTACTCCAGTTCGTCTGAGCGTCTCAAGGTCCTAAAGGGTTTGGGGTTATATGCAATAAGGCGTTCGTCGACAACATTTCCCCTGAGCCCTAGGTGTTAATGAGAAAGATTTTCCATGTGGCTGTTAACACTGTGTGGTTTAAAAAGTCACAAAGAAAATGGGATTTCCTCCTCCAGCTTCTGTCTTATTGTGGATCTCCATGTTTGCAGACATAGGAGGACAGTTACCTCTCTAATTGCATGAATTCTGGAGAGGGGACCTTAACCATGTGTAGGGTAGATTTCCATGAGCCAAGTTTGAATTTTTTTTGTTTGTTTACTTTTCATTTTCACTATATTATTCCGACAGAATATTTCTTCCTCTCTGTGGACAGAAGAAATGCAAACTGCGAAGCCACAGACAGGCTAATACCATCAAAAAATCCATTTTTTGCCCAAGACAGTGTCCTGACTCCCTAATCTCACTGTTGAAGAATATTTTTGTCTGCTCAGCATCTTCAGCTTTTTGCCAAACCAGAGCCCACTACACTCGTGCTGTGCTCTTAGAGCTGCTATGAATTATAAAATGTGTAAAAAAGACAGAATATTAACAAAAGCATTGATTTTCCTGTTTATTTTTATGCATTTTATTAACTAGACCACTTTCAAGTGTAACCACTGTGTATTAAATTTACTCTGCAATGTTGGATATGAATTGCAAACAATAAAGCAAATTGAATTCTTTACAAAACAGAAATTTAGAAAAAATGCAATTAAAATGCTGCCTGTGCTGTCAGGCAATGGCTGCAACCTCCAGCCCTGCAGCCATTCCTGGGCAGGGTTGGCTGGAGCTTCCCCCACCTAAGCCCTCTACAGAGCCCTGAACAAGCAGATAATGCACCGAGCCAGAGAGATAATTTTAGGAATTCCGTATCTGCGGACAGGTTGGGAGCAGACATGCACTGTTATGTCAGCAATTTTTATAACAACCTACTCAAAGCACCTACTGTGCTCCTCCATATTCCAGAGGAAAGGCTTGAAAGTGTCTCGCCCAGTCCTCCGAAAGGACATTTCACAAATTCTCTGAAAAACCTGCCAGAGTTCAGTGGGAACTGCTTTCAGGCTCTGTCTTTGCTTGTATTCCAGAGCATTTTGCAGTGAAACTAATTCCAACTGTGGAGAGATGTTGGTGGATGGAGGCATCCCACATCCCACAGATGTCGCAGCCATTTGATCATTATTTTTTTAAAATCCTTTGGAACAGCTATATAATCCACCAGGAAAGCAACAGAGAAGGGCCCCTGCCTGGAACATATGCGAGGCTTGGGAAATGCTGAGTGTTCTGGGTGGGGAAAAGCATCTTAATCCAGGTACTTGGCATTCCTGAATACAGATCAATTTTCCCCTTAACCTGTTCTTTTAAAGCTGTGCCACTGCATAAATCTAGTTATTAGCGAAACTCAGATGTAAGATGAGTGCAGAGGCATAAAAATATCTTGGTTCCCCAACGGGGATATTAGCATGTCCCTGCAGCAAGAGCATGCAGGTGGTTTAACCTGCATTTGTGAAGCTCTGGTGTTACATCGCTGACGAGATTCATAATTCTGCTCCCAGTGCTGGATGTGCCTGATCCAGGGTCACCCACTGCCTGCTGGCTGGAAGGAAAACCTTTGAGCAGATACAGAGCCCTGAGGCTGAGCCCTCAGAGCCCCGGACGAGGCTCTGGATTTACATTGAATCATTGAATCATCAGATCACAGACTGGTTTGGACTGGAAGGACCATAAATCTCATCTCATCCCACACCCCTGCCACGGGCAGGGGCCACCTCCCACTGTCCCAGGCTGCTCCAAGCCCCGTCCAACCTGGCCTTGGACACTTCCAGGGACCCAGGGGCTGCCACAGCTTTTCTGGGCACCCTGTGCCAGGGCCTGACCGCTATTGCCCCAAGCCCCCGTAGGTTCTGTGCGCTCCTGGCCGTGGCTGAGGCAGGTGCTGGTGCGGGACCCAGCGCTTGCAGGATTTTGGGGACTGCGGTGACATCGACGACGTTCAGCTTGTCGGGGAAGTGTTGGGGTCACAGCCAGAGCCGTGGGATGAGCGCCAGCCCGGGTACCTGTGCGGGGACAGGCGGTGCCGATGGAGCCGGGAATGCCGCCGGGAATCGCCCCGGGCCGCTCTGGGGCCGCAGCTCGGCTGCGCTCGCAGCAAACCTCATTAACAGCGGCTCCCGGCGCGGCCCGCCCGCCGCAGCACAAAATCCATATATAGATCCCTGTGTCCTCCCGGCTCTAAATGGGCTGCGCAGGAGCGGTGCGGGAGGAGGCGGCGTGCGGGGACCCTGCCCGGCCACGGAGCACGCCAGGGAGCTCCCGAACGCCCCGGCCTTTTCAGGAAAGATTTAGAAGGACTCCGTAATCTGCAAATTCTAAAGAGCTGACGGAGACAGTTATTAAGGGCTGGTGGGTGATGGCTGCTTGCGGTGTTATTAAAGTGCTAAAAGATTATGTCTTTGATAGCTCTGTGCTTACAGTGTCCTTCATGGCCACTTCCACAGGGACGGAGGCAAGGAGAAAGGCAGAGGATCGATAAAAGGATATTACCACTGGGCCAATCCCAATAATAAGAGAGGTGATATATACACACCATTTAAATCGTCCAACACATTTAATGTTCATTAACACTAATTTTCACAGTGCTGGTGTTTAATGTATTATTGCAATGAAATTAATAAAAAAATACCCCACAGGAAATATAATTTAACTGTTTATAAACTTACCTTTTGATTGCCAATTTCCTGCCCTGCTCTGCTCCTGCATCAGCGTTTGCAGGAAACTGCAGCCACAACAGCTGGGGGCCAGGGCTGGGGGGTCCCTGGAGCCCTGCACCCACAGCCTGGGCACGGCACAGACCCCCACGACCTGGCAGAAATGTCTGGTAGAACCAGGGGCCCTTATGCCATTTTTCCTCCTTTTATCTTTTCACCCTTTTTAGCAACCTCCTTCAAAATTCTCACTTCTCCTTCTGAACTTCCTCAGGATCACATGGATGAATGTTCATTATCATTGTGAAAAATCTTGACTTGAAATGGGTTTCGTGTATGGGCATTTTTCACATAAAAGGGAAAAAATCACCATGCAATAGTTTTGTTATTCTGCAGTAACTACTGGGGAATTACGTATTTATTTATCTCTTACGAAGCACAGGGAAATTGTATTTGGCCACAGTGTATAAATTGTGGCATAATTACTGTAAAATTTATAGTTTTTATACTTCCAACAAGTTAGCTTTTAAATCACACAACCCCATGTAAATACTTTAAAATTATTCAGTAATTACTTATTTACATTGTAATTAAAATAAGTAATTAGCATACATTTACAGAGGATTTACATACTTATTTGTGAAAATAGTTCCTTGGCAGATGCAAAAAGAAATCTTCAGCTGATCATTAAAAAAAATAGAAAATATATGTGTGCATGGAAGGAGCCGTGGTGCCACAGCAGGGGCTGCACCCCCGTACCCCGCCCAGTGTCCCCGTCGGGGTGGGCTCTGAGCGAGGCCGCCGGGATCAGCCGCAGAGCAGGGTGAGGATGGATTAAAGGAGCAAGTACCCGCGGTGTGCAGGACCCGCTGTCCCCAAGGGGCCTCCTGAGCAGCCAGTGCGGACCCAGCCCAGCACGGCCCCTCTCAGCGCCCGCTGAGCCCCGCGGAGCCCCCGAGCCCCGGGGCTGCTCCGAGCCCGCCTCCGAGCGAGCTCCGTGCGAGCTGTGCCAGCGCCGGCTGCTCGGGATCAGCTTTGCCGAGGGCTGGCACAGCCCCTGCTCCTGGAAATGCCTGCATCTGCTCCCAAGCAGCAGCCGTGTTCTTAGAAAGCGAGTTGGCGTGGAGCAGAGCTGCCCTCGAGCCAAACCTGGCCCTTTAAAACCCAAGCAGGGTCGGGGAGTGCTCGGCGCGCAGGATTAGCAAACCATCCACGGAGGGATCCGCAGGGCTGTGTAGTTACTGTGTATGCATTTCAGCTAAACAAGACAAATCTGGCTGATGATTGTGTCTAACTAGGAAGAATGATTGAAGGTCCGTGCCCTCGGCTGTAAGGATAACATAAATGATGATTGGTTTGAGGCTGGGGCTCCCAGGCCGAAGCCAGCAGGCGCAGCCGGCAGCGGGCTCTGGCACAGCCGCCCACAGAGGGGACCCTGGGGTGGCCGCCTGCAGGAGGGACCCCAGAGCGGCCACCCTCCAAATGGGGACCCCCCGCACAGCCCTGTTGTCAGGCACTTTGCTGAGGGGAGCAGGGGAAGCCTGTGGCACAGCCCCGGCAGCTCCCCTGACTAACGCGAGCCTGAGCAAACACTTGTTCCAGCACAGCAGCTTTTTCATACAGATTTGCCATTTCATAAGTTCCCACTGGGAAAAGGTGCCAATCCTCAGGGAGACTTTTCCATTAGATGGAATTTGGGCTGGTGGGCGTGTGGTGTCTGACACTGCTGCTCCTGACACTGGCATGGGAGGGCAGCGAGCTCTCCTGGGCCAGGAGCAGCTGCGGACGGACACTGAGAAGCACCGAGGTGCTAGTGAAGATGCTCCCACCACAATGAGCTGACACATCTGAATGGGTGCTTCCTGGTCCCTTCCGTGTCAGGACTGAGGTGACAGTGGGTCAGGGAGCTGCAGAGCTCTGCCTGACAGTGCTGGGTGCTGGGAGTTCCAGGGGATGCCCAGGGCTCTGGGCAGTGGGCTCTTTTTCTGGGCACTCCAGTGCATCCTGGCACTTCTGATTTCTGGGTTCTGCTCTCCATCATTGTGTGCTCTGCTTTCCCAGACTTGCCATTGTTTTGGCACGTTTTTGCCACTGCGTTTGTCTTTAAAATAAAAAGCCCTTATCTGTACCTGGTGAGTGCTGGTGGGAAGAGCTGGGAACTCTACAGGCATCTGGTGTTTTGTGTAAGAGCAAGATACTGCTCAGGGAATGAAGGGCTCCAGTGGGCAGACTAATGCTCCATAATGAGCAAGACCTCATCGCTGGAATTGTGTTTGCCACATTCAGCCAGTGCAGAAATCCCTTCCTGGGGAGACCAGATGGGCACAAAGGAGCAGCCACAGCCACGGCTCCACTGTGGAATTCACTCCCTCCCCAGAGCACTTGGCTGGGCTGTTATCACATGTGCTGTATTATTGAATTTCTCCAAAGTCTCCCTTTATCCTTATTAATGCTGTGAAAGTTGTAGCAAGGAGTGATATGATCTAACATTGGATAAAATCACAATTTGTCCTTCTTCTTGGTGTAAATGTAACAGGGCTTAACTGTACAAACAAATAAGCCTAAATAGAAACATTTGTGATGATAAATGGGCAAGGAGAGCGCTCGCTGCAAGGTGAGAGATGACAGTGCCTGTGAACAGAATGGAGAATCTCGCTGCTTCAGGGTCAGTCTCAGGCAGCCTCAAGGTCAGCTCTGCCGGCTCTCCTTTCTCCTCCCCGTGGTGAGGGCAGACGTCCCCACATCTCTCGCTCCCAGCTGCAGCAGCTCCTGGGGTGCTGCAGTGAGCAGGGCTGGGGTGGTTGGGCTGTGCCACGTTCTGGGCACAGTTCAGTCCCGGCAGCTGCTGGACAGGCGCTGGTGGGACTGAGCCCGTTCACCACAGAGAGGGCTGAGCCTCGCCAGAAGAGGCAAGAGCGAGTGCATGGAGTGTATTGCTGAGCGGGGTGCTGGGCAGTGCCCGCTGGCAGAGCGGGCAGCGTGTCCTGGGTGGGCCTGGCCACGGCCACGAGCGCGGTGCTGACCCTGCGCTCCGGCCAGGGCGCGGGAGCCGCGTGTAATGAGGCCCTGTGTGGATACTGATATGACAGAACAAAAGGCCAAGGTGCAGTAAGGACAGCAATCCGCAAGTCTCAGTCCATTTGTTTTTCACACCAAATCCATCACGGTAATGGGTCACCTTTCTGTGGCAGCTCATGATTACCTGCTTACCGGGGAGCGCGGCAGGTGGGCGGCGGGCCAGGGCCAGGAGGGACTGGGTGTGGGCACTGCTCCTGCTGCCCCGGGATTTATGGCAGGTCAGCACCACACGTTTCCCTGATAGATCAAGTGGATTGGAGTTTTTTTGGGTCACGGTGACCGGTGGTGTTTGCTGTGACAAGACTGATGGGGAGAGCTCTGGGGAGCTGCCTGGGCAGCAGTGGAGGGACACCTGAGGTGCGGGAGGAAGGGGAGCTGGGCTGGCCCCATTGCCTCTGCCCCATGGTCATCCCTCGCTGACCCTCCTAGATCACCTAGTGCAGGGAAGGTGTGGGGGGTTCTTCTGCCACAGCATACCCTCCCAAATACCCTTCATCCCAGGACTGCAGCCCTCACACTGTCCACCCTCCTCGTCCGCCAGCAGCTCGGGGCACAGCGAACATCTGCCTGTGGGCAGCAGCTCTGGAGCTGTTGTCCAGCGCTGCGGGAGGCAGGGCTGAGCCCCCGGGACGTCAGTCCGGCCGTGCCGGCAGCTGCGTCAGGCGCTGCTGAGAGGAAAAATGTTCTTTCTGCAGCGTCCTGCTCACACATGTTCCTGTTTAATATTCATGCACCAAAATGAGACAAGTGCTTAATGAGATCAGCCATGAGTTTCATTTGAACTCCGCCAGCAAAGGAGTCCTAAAAATTGCTCTGCAGTGGATGTGCTAAAAAGTTTAATACTCGCAGGCTGATGACCTCCACAGGGGCCTTGGCCAGGCAGCCACACTGCTCCTGGCTGGGGAGGAGAGGGAGCTGGAAATTAGAGCTTATTATAAACTGTCCCCCCATGTGCTTCAGTGCAAGTGTGAGGGGGATCGTGGGATCATGGGGAAGGCACAAGCTGCTCTGCAGGTTCCCATGCTCTCCTTTCAGGTGGATGCTATCAGGGAACACACGGACAGCAGCTAAACAATGCTCATTATTTCCATGCATAGGAAAACCCAGCCTCAGAAGACTGAGCTAAATCTCCCAACATCTTAAGGGATAGAAGCCATCTGTGATAAGGAGGGTTGCCTTTCAAAGATAAGGAAAAAAACTGAAACGTATTATACATAAATGGCTTCAGGCAATGAATCATTCCGCAGCGTCCTCGCCGTTGGATTGTGGTCATCACAAAGAAAATAGTAATAATGATAGTAACAATAATTAATACTGTGGGTGCTTTGTGCTGTTGCTGGATGGAGGGCCCTCAGCCAGATCGCAGACACTAGGCCAGGAACAGTAAACATACATTTATGGTAATTTTATTTGAACTCTTGAGAATACGTCCCACACCACTATGATTTGATGGCTTATTAAACCCTGCAGGGTACCTTCTCAGGATGGGAGTGCTAGGATCAGTTGGAGGGAGAGAGAGAGCCATCAGCAGGGACCAGCATCATTTCCCTCCTAATTAAAAGTCAAAATGTCATCTAGGGTTTTGTATTGTAATTGCAATGGTCATTGCAAAGACACCATGAAATCTGACTGCATTAGCACTTCTTTGGGGGGGGGTCTGCTGGATGAAGATGTATTGAAGGCTTCGTTCTGGCATTCTTCTTGTACACGTCCAGGCTTTAAGTGCAGTAAATGAGCCCCCCGCCAAGAGCTCACCTCACCTCTGGGCCCCCCCTCCCCCAACTATATCAGGGGACTTGAATGGAAAAAAAAAGTCATACATTCCAACCCTAAATGATACCAGTAAGTTTGTGCAAGCTTATGTAAATCACACAAAAAGTGACAAGTTTTCCTATTAAAAGATAATTGTAATCAGGGTGCTGGACGTGCGGTGCACTGATGATTGGAGATAGACGGGCAGCGTGAAAAGATGGATCGTTTTAATTTGCACCAATTAAATTGAAGTTCATGGGATCATCTTCTTCAATCTTCATGAATACTTTATTTTCTGGCTGCTATGGAGCTATTAAAAAGAATGATTGAGCCAAGAGCTAGGCATAGTATATTTTATGAAATATCACCTTTAAAGAATTTGAGTGCGCCATTTTCATAATGAGTTTTCTAGTACCTAATACCCTTCTATATTACTACATTTTTAAAGTGGATTGATCTGGAAAGTGCAGAAAGTGCAGGTAATGATACATTTTGCTAGGATAAGGTGGCTGATAATGTATCATGTTACTGCTCTGAGAATAATAGATTGCCTTGTGTTTGAGATGTGGCATTCTTATTTTGGTGCTTGCCTCGTGCAGACAAGGGGAGTCCTCTCTGTCTCTGGAAAAAAAATGTTTAATTGTTTGTGCAATTTCCTTCTTGTTTCTTCTTTGTCTTTTCTGTATAGTTGGTGACCTCAGAAACAGATTTCTGAGGTTTGAGGGAGGCTGTTCTCAGGTATGCATTTGTCTTGATGGATGTTGTTAGAGCAGAACAGCATGTAGGAGACAACACACTATGGGAGATAAAGAAATACACAACCCTATATTATTTACCAGTGCCTCACATTCTCTTCCCAAGAGAAATGAGTGATGATAGCTTCAAAGGGATAAGTCAATGAGAAGGGTGGTCATCTCTCACTCACAACTGCCAAAAAGACCCCAAGTCTCACTATTTCATGCACAGACAAATCAAAACCTTAATGGGAAATGGGAGATGCTCAGCTGTGTGCCAGATTGGAGCCTGCCCCGTGGTTCTCAGCCAGCTTTTGTGCCTGTGGAGCCGAGGAATCCCTCCTGAGCAGCCCCTGGCCCCGTGGCTGTGCTGCCCTTGCCCAGCACTCTCCGACTGAGCTGGAGCTGCCCGGGGCTCCGGGCGCCTATGCCTGCCTGGGAAAACTGCTCGGAAACTCCTGGGCACAGGGAAAGCCCAGAGTACCTGTCGAGATCTGGGTTGGTACCAGTCTGGTGATTGCTGTCATATATGAAAAGAACTCGCTTTGAAGTTACATGGGGTAAAATGTGAACAAACCCACAGGAGCCCACAGTCCCTTCAGTGCCTGCGGGATCAGCCCTTGGGCTTCGGCTCCCGAAGGAAGTGAAAGGTGCTGCCCTCGAAGGGCTCACAAATTGGGCCAGCAGAGACGTGGCTGCCCAGCTCGGAGGGCAGCAGGAGCCCGGAAGGGCTCCTGCCGGGGTGGCTGCTGCTCACACCCGCTGGTCCCAATTCCCAGGGGTGCATCCCCAGCTCCACAAGTCACAGCAACACGATGCCGTCTCTCCCTACATAGTTTAAGCAACAGCAATCATAATTAACCCTGCTAATTAATCAGGGCATAACATATTAATTGCTAGCACACGAGGCTCCAATTGAGCAGGTGCTGTGTGGGTCTCTAATAGGATAATGAAGTGACGAGCGGTGCCACGTGCAGCAGAGTGAGCATCACTGGGGGAGACGGGCTTGGCAAGCCCTGCGTCAGCCAGAACTCCTGCCCTCAGTGCCACCGCCTGCAAACAGCCTGGTGGAATTTGGGCCACAGGGGGTGCGAGCCTGAAAGGGAGGTGGGAAGGTGGGGCCAGGCTGGCCAGGAGGAGCACAGTGGTTGCCCACTCTGCACAGGGCACTGGCACCAACCTGGGCACCCAGTGGTGGCTCTGGGCAATGTGAAGCCAGGGCCAGCCTCCCCCCCGTGCTGCTCTGGGCCCAGCTCCTCGCACAGGGGCTCTCTCACGCTGCCCCAGGCACACCTTGCACTTCAAGCCCCTCGTCCTCCTGTGGCAGCAGCAGAAGGCACAGGGACGGGGGTCCTGCTCCTGCCCCCTCCAAGGGCAGTGCTGCACCTGCCCCGGAGCCCCCCGGGACCTGGCAGCCTTTGTGATGCTTCTGCTCTGCTCACAGGCTTGGCCTCAGTCCTGCATTCAGTTTCCTCTGCATTTTACTCCTCATGAATCCAGGTATCGCTGTGCTTTTGCACCAGCTGACTGAGCAGGTCTTTATAAATTTAATTTTTGTCTGGACTTGGCAGCACGGTGCAGTGCAGCTCCAGCCTGGATGCAGAGCTCACAGCAGCAAGAATAAGGTCTGCTGGCTCTGGTGGGGACCACCCCATGGCCACGCATCCCAGATGAGGAGCTGCTTGCAAGGACCAGGGACCTCCTCACCAGAGGCAGGGTGTGCAGGCTGTCCTGTGTCCTCATCAGGACCAGCGAGGTGAGCCAGGAGCCACCCTCAGCTCCATCCACCTGCACATCCCCAGTATTTAAACCATTTCATTTAGGGCAAGAGCGTTCACTGGGATTGCACAGGACCCTCTGTGATCTGCTTCACCGTTGTTTAGTCTAATTGTCCTAAAATTGGCAATAGATTAAAAGAAAATAATTATCCCTAATTATGTCAATTAAATGGCTAATTCATTAACGAGCTTAACATCCTTTACTTGGACCATCTCTGCTAGGCAAGATTGTGCTTCCAAGAGGAGACGCCAGGCGCTTGCTGCATCCTGTGTAGACGCAGTTGCAGCGTGTTTAGCGTGAGCTGCAGGAACAAAATCCCCTCATTATTCAGATGACAGAACAAAACTATAAATAGTGGTTCGCAATTAAAATCAGAACAATTACTTTTTATCCATTATGCTGCCTTTTGCACAATAGCAGCCTATAAAAGGAAAAAGCACCGTCCTTTTAGATCTCTCTCTCTCTCCCCCTCTCTCTCCCCTTATCCAGAACTGTAGCTGGCTTGCTAATTAGGAGGCTTTTGAATTAGATTATTTGCATGTCTGAACAGGGCTAGGGTATTAAACATCCCCGAGGACATACTATAATAACCTCTTCAGTGGCTTTTAGGATCCCTAAGGAACCGGGAACTCTGAAAAAACCTCCAAAAGGAGGGAAAGTGCATAACGATTTCATCCAATTAGGTATGGATTAGTCGGCTTGGTGTCTTTGAATCCTGCTCGCTGGGAGAAGGTGTTCTCCTCCAGGAACATTTGACAAAATCATCAGGGAAATTATAATGCAGTACCTAAATGAAATCGCAATACCTTAGTTTCTCCTCCAAGAAAAAATAAACTACAAAATCAATACAGTGGTGTATAAAGCAAAAAGAAATGCACCAGTCACTTTATTGCCTGGCTGCGAGCACAGCCCTGTGTTTATAGCATCCATGAGCGACTGTCAAAGTCAGGCTCCAAAGGACAAAGCTGCTGCTGCTGGGATTGGCTACAGCCGATTTTAATTTTTAAATACTACTGGTATTATCCTCTTCCTAATAGCTTTCCACACTCTTCCAGTTTTAAGAAATCACCAGCCCATTTATATTTAACAAGACAATTAAGCTGCCCGAGCTCTCCAAGTGCAGCAGTGGTCTGCAGTGTGGCCCTGCTGGGGCACTGGGGTGGGACTGGGCAAACTGGGCCAGTGCTGGGCAGCTGCTGCCTCCAAAAAGCCTGAACCCCTGCAGCCCCTGCCCCACAGCCAGACCTGCCCCACGGCAGGGGCACTGTGGTGATGGCAGGCAGAGCGAGGCACGAGGAGCGTCAAGAGGGAGGAACGGGGTTTGCATTGATTTTCCTCCTTTTACCTTTTTTAAGTGCTGAGATCTAATTTGGAGGCAGTGGAACTCGAGCTTCATGAGAAGTATGATTATTATAAACTGCCTGTGGAGGTGAGCCATGCTTATAAGACTGCACCTGCGGGGACCACTCAGTGTCACCTCTCCACACTGCATCCCACTGCCTGCACTGGAAGCCTGAACGGTGGTGCCTAATTGGAATGGATTTCCAGAACAGCAATAAGAGAAACTATCTAGAAAATGAAACATGCAGCATTAGGCTTTATAAATCCTAAAACATGTGGACAAGATTGCCCATGCTGGAGCTGTGCAGCTGGGGTTTGGGTTTGCATAGCTGGAGCCACAGTGTTCAAGCATCGCTGCCACAGCGTCCCCTAACCCAGAGCAATCCCCTCAGGAAACAGGGAAGGGATCTCTGACTGCCAGGCTTACAGAGGTCCCTCCCTTCTTTGCCACCGGTGTTTAGCTGAGGGCTCTTGTGGTCTCTCTGTGAGCAGCACTCCTCCATCTCGCATGAAAACCTCATTCCTTCTATTCTGAACTTTCATCTTTGCACTCACATGAGCGTCCCCTGTTCCTGTGCTGAGGAGGGCAGTGAGGGCAGCTCCTGGTTTTGCCTGTCCTGATCACACCCACCATGGTTTCACACTCTTCAGACTGAGCTCCCAAGACCCTGGGTCATTTCCCTTTTTGCTCTCAGCTCAGTCCATCCCACAGCACCTTTCAGAGACACAGCGTGCTTCCATTGCATCCTCAGGAGCTCCACCAGCTACTTCAATATTTTCTCTTCTCATTCCCATCCTCTGACCCCTGACATCTCATCTGCCATTTGGCTTTGGGCACAGGTTGTTCAAGGTCTCTGCAATGACCAGCTTTCCAGATGGGTCAGTTACATCCTGGGGAAGATCTGGGGTTTAGGGCATTCATATTTATCAACATCAACCTTCATTAAGTACCTCTCATCCTTCTGCCTCCACCAAATTTCTCAGAATTTCTTTCATCTTTTCTGCATTTAACTAATCTATACCCCTGCTTCCTTTTCCAGGTCAGTAATTAATATATTAATGCCATTAGATTGAGTGTGTAACCATGTAGCACACTGCTAGTGACCCTTTACATTGACTATCTCCCATGTTTGTTTCCTTCCTCTTAGTCCATCTTATTGATTCATTATGTTACTGTATCTCTTACCCACATTTTTATCTTGTTTCCTAAGAAATCCTGTGGGAAGACCTCATTAAAAGCCTTTTGAAAGTCTAAAAATATGTCATGATATTCTCTTTTATCCATTTATATATTGGTAGGTTCAAAGTATTCTAACAGATTAATGAGACATGATTTTCCACAGCAGAAACTGTGTTGATTGGATGTGATCTGCAAGGTATTTTATCATTCTATATTTAATAAATGTTTAAACCATTTTGCCAGATACCTGTGCGAAGCTGAATAGTGTCTAATATCCTGGATCACACTTAGAGTCTTTTAAAAATGTATAATATACAGATAAAACCCCTCTGCTTTTCTTCCAGTGAGGGAAAACAGAGCAAATATTGCTGCTGTGTTCATGTGTTTCCCTAAATGCTGTGAGTATCTCAATATGTGGCCTTTTATTTCCTCTCAAATCAGCTCTAGGATGAGGCACAATGGGTATGTGAATAAACTGTACATTTGTTTTCTCATCTATCCACACACGCTGCAATCCCAGATGGATCCACACCTGCCCTGCACCGCTGCCGGGCTGGAAGCAGAGTGCATCCCACAGGTGACCTTCCCTTTCCCACCAGACCGATTTATTCGGGTCCCCTCTGCAGAGCCACCATTTCAGCTTTGGTACTTTCCAATTCCTTGGAGTTCATTCATTTTTCCAACAGTTTTTATAAGAAATCTCTAGCATTCCCCCCATTATTATTTCACGCTACAGATTAGCTTGTCAAAATTTGAAGATTGAAACTATAAACCAGTTTTTTCTTCTCTGTTGGAGAACAGTTAATTTCTTTAGAATGAATACCCTCTTAATTGCAACCCACTGCTCATTAGAAAACAAATTACTGGGAAATTATTTGTCCTTTCAGTTGCTTATGTCTCTGCTTTATAAAACCAGGAACTTTTCACGCAGTTCCCTGCAGGCTCGGCCCTCCCCAGCACAGGGACAAGCCACTGGTGGCCTGTCCTTCCATGGCTGTGCCACCCCCTGGGATGGGCTGTGGGCATCAGCTGGACATTATGCTGTGTTCCAGGCAAAGGGAGAAGCTGAGGCGGTTCCCAGAGAACTTTTGAGCTGAGATAGTTTTGTGACAATCCCAAGGAGCAGCTCCAGTGTGCCCTGCCAGCACTGCCCTCCCCCTGCACAGCAGAGCCCTGCTGCCCATCCTGCCACCACAAAGTGCTAATTGCTGCATTTGTCCCAGTTCTCTTTCCAGCTGTAGAAACAACCCAGAACTAATAAATCAACCCAGCTCCATCTACAGCCAGAGCACACTGTGAAAATGAGGTGTCAGAGCCTGTGTGTGCCGTGTACCCCCGAGCTCAGAATACCCCAGAACTGCCCCAAAATGTTGACATAAATGGAATCCGAGACAGGTCCGTTAAATGGGTAAGCGGGAGATTAAAAAACGAAAAAAGAATGAAGTTCCCTGCAGCCTAATCACATCTCTTAGGGAAATTCCCGCACCAACCCAGCCGTGAAGCCGGCACAAATCGATGTGGCCCAGGGGATCAACATTTTACATATATATATAAAAAATTGTAAACATCTTTTATGTATGCAATGTAATAACTACACTCAGCATCATGGGCTCTAAAAGCAAATGTTATGGGCAGTTGTATTGCAATAAAGTGGTTAAATGGGAAAGCTTTGAAGGGCTGATAATTTGTACTCTTTTCTTCTCCGAACCAACTTATTCTTGTCTGAGGATGACAAATTCAAACACTCCTCTGTAGGAAGAAGTTTTCATTTATCAGGAATTTTCCCCACACTCCTCATTTCCTGCACTTTTCAAGTTCAGAAAGAAGTTGGTTACAGCCCTGATAATGAAAATGGGGTGTAGATGTAGGTCAGGCAACAAAACACTCCCAGTTTGGGGGCCCAGAGCCGGCAGCAACAGAGCGTGGGGTCCATCAGCGGGATGTCAGGGACAAGAGTGGCTGGAGTGTCCATCCCAGCTACTGACCAGCTGCACCCTGAAGCCTTCCCCAGCCTGGACTGGGGTGTTGTTGTATTTCTCCAGCTGATTCTCACACAGAAAGTTGGTGCTGCTGTTAAAATGGTCCCCGAAACCACCGGACTTGACTCTGCACGTCTGGTAGCTCTAAAATACCGTCTGCAAATATATAAATGAATATTTTAAAAATTTATTAACCAATAAAATTAACAATCAAATATTATTTCTGACTCACAAATAAAGCCTGTGATGCAGGTTTGCAGCGTGCCACGCTAATTAAGCACTGCGGGAGAATTCCCCAGGGCTGTGTCACTGCTCCTTCTGGACTGAAAATCAAAGCGAAGCTCTGGGCCTGCTGCACTAAATGGACAGTAAATAACACATTCTCTGCCTTTAATTATTTAACAAGCACAGCAGTAACCCAGGATGATATAAAATATGTACCAAAATACTGTATGGGAATGCAGCACTGTTGCAGGTGGATTTGTTGCATGGGAGACACAAGTTCTCACTTTATTTAAGGAGGCAGCAGCTCTGTCCTGGTTATGTGTTCTTAAACCAGCAGCTCTGCCCAATCCTTCCGTGACTGTTAGCCTGTACAGTGGGAAGTTACTGCTCAGCACCAAGTGTGCATCATGTATAAAACCCCCAATTGTGCTGAATTGGAAAGAAAACCTTCCCAATACTGCAGACTTTAGAAATTTTTATTAACAGTTTGATAATACTGTATGTGGAGGCTTCACACTCCTCCAATGACTCCTTAGCTGGGAGCAGAATGATTTCACCCTGTTTGCTTTTAATCCCTTGCATTTATCTTGCCTGAGTGTCTCCATTGGATATTGTTTACTCTTTGGATTAGTAAACTCAGAATTAATTCCACTGTTTATTGCTGAAAGTGGCAGTAAATTCAGCATCAGGGAGAGCCAGGAATCTGCTTAGCTGTGCTGCATGACCCTTTCACGGGCAATAAAAACACCTCCCTGCACGGAGGGACAGAGCAGTTGGAGACAGACCCCATGTCATCAGGGTATGGGCATGTACAGGAGCCCATGCTGAGCCCTTCTTTTCATTAGGAATTATAGATCCTGTAGGAATTTTTGGTGTCTCTCGAGGGAAAATAAAATAAAAGGATAAAGAAAGCCCTCCCTGCAAGCCACCCTGTCCTGGTGTCCCAGCCCAGAGCAGTGAGGAGCAGGGGCTAAAACCAACCCTCAGCACAACCTGGGGCTCTTTCTGCTCTGGAATCTCGGTGCTTCAGGAAGGGAGGAGGCAGTGGGGGTTAAAGCACGGTGCCTGTCTGCTCCCCAGTTCCCTGCCTGGCTGTTTTTTTCCTGCTATTAAATCAGCAAAGAGGAATGTGGGGCCAGGAGCTGAGCGGGGGTGGTTGGAAAGGTTACCTAAGTGAACCACGCAATTTTTTTCCCTCAACTTTGTTCCATCTTAAGGTAAAAGGTTCATGCAGAGGGCTATAAATTCCTGTCACATTTTGTTGTAATCTCTCTATGGTTTTATTACTTAAAATGCTGCACTCTCGAGACGGGGAATTTTCCAGGGGTTTGAGGCTGACACGGAGCCACATTTATATTGTGCTGAAGCTCCTCTGGAGTCTCCTTGAGACATGTGGCCGGCAAGCCCGGCATGAAGGCCTTATCAGTCACTCCACCATGGAGTCAGCCCATGAATTATACGGGGAATGGAGGTGGCTCTGCGAGAGCGGGATTGCGGGCCGCCGGGTGACAATAAACATGTCCCAGGAATGTGTCCTCCATCACTCAAGTTCAGATAGCAGATCTGGACCTTAACTACAGCTCCCCATCTCTAAATCTCCCCGTGACCTGAGCGGGAGATGGAGGTGAGTCTCAAGGATATCTGTCTGCAGGGAACTCGCAGAGGGAGTTTATAACTGGTGTGTGCCGCTGACTGCGCTTCCAGAGCTTCTCCCTGCGTGGCTCCCAGCACTGCCACACTGGAGCAGAACAGCGGCTCCGGCCACAAAGTGGAGCCAGGGATACTGGGACAGAGTGTGGGAGTCCTGCAAGACCCTCCCGTGCTGGCAGAAGGTGTGAAGCATCTCCTCATGGCTTTTGCCTCCATGAAAACACGAGTGGAATGCGGAGGGGGGATGCACGGGTGAGGACCTGCAGGCATGGGGCTCCCGGGGCTTGGAGGCTGCAGCACCCGGATGAGCAGCGCCTGGACGAGCAGCACAGGGCTCTTCTGCAGCTCAAGGATATCCCAGAGGGAATTCTTCCTCCAGAGCCTCCTGTGTCAAGTCCGAGGATGAATCTCCTGCAGTGTCCCAGTGCTCATCTCTGCACGAAAGCCAAGCCAGAGCGTGAGCCACGGTGGCACCCGGCCCTTGGGCAGGGGCAGAGACTGAGTGGCTCCCAAAGAGGGGAGAAATAAATCAATTAATCCTGTTCCTAAATTAAAATAATAGTAAGAAAGAGTCTAAATGCAAAGTGTTAATGAAGTAATGAAGGAAAGCGGCATGCTCAGTGCCACAGCTAAATACAGCCATTAAAACCCATAACCTCTGTAAAATTCGTGATAAAATTACAATTTAATTTTATAAAGATAATTTATTAGCTAATACCTCATTGCACATGTTAATAGCTTGTGCTTAAATAATAGTAATCTTGATTGCTCTGTGGTCATTAAACTTTTTTTTTACATACTGTTTAACTGACCGTTTTGTATGTGGTTTGAGGAGAAAAAAGTAATTATTGAAGTCTTAAGTACTGAGTTAATTTCTAATGAAAGGATAATTTTATTCCAATGATTTTACATTTAATTAACTAAAGCTACATGTAATGTGAAGTTCTAAGGCAGTGCTGATTCATCTGTGCACTGGACAAAAGCAGTGGCGTGAGAGCCCCCCGGCCCTGGCAGGCACAGAGGATGAGCTGGGGGCACCAGCAGTCGGAAGGAGGGGACGGAGCAACCCCACAAAGTGAGGCTGAGAAATTGTATATATTTTTGTGCTGTGCTGAAATGGAGGTTGGGATGTGGTCATGGTTTTGGGCCCTGTGAAGTGGATATCATTGTCACCCTTAGGATTTCTGTGCCACAGGAATTATGAGACAAGAATGGGAGGAGGTGAGATGGTGAATGTGATATTGCAGTTTGGAAAAAGCTGGAAAGCTGTGAAAAGACAAAAAATTGATTATGGATATGAAGAAAACCAGACAGAAAATCGTGCTTTTGTCAGTCTGAAAATGTTTGGTTTGATATATTCACTACCTTTCACATTTGGTTCAGGTCAGTTTTTACGCGTAAAAGTCCTCTTTGATATAAAATGCCAGAAAATTCTCCAACAGAAGCACCGAGCTGCAAACAGTCACGATCAAAGAGTGGCACTTTTTACATCACTCCCACCCGGTTCCCTTTGCCTTTGCTGCCAGCTCTCCTGCTCCCACCCTCGCGTGCGGGTGCCGGGACCCAGGGCTCTCCCGGCAGGGCTGGCACCACACCATCGGTCACCCGCCGTGTCATGTAGGTGTTTCCATGCTGCAGGGGAAACGCTTGTCAGGGTATTGATAAACAACAGATCTGTGTCAGTGCAGATGCCTTTTTAATGGCGTGTCCTGAGGTGCAGACATTAGGGTTATATCCTCCTGCCTCCCAGCCCTCTGCGCAGCAATCACTCCTCCTCAAGCAGAGCGAGGGCTGCCACCGACCCTGCTTCCCCGCCTTATTAATGCATCTCCCTCTCACCAATGCAGACAAGGAAAGACAAATCTGGAGCCCTGTGTGCACAGTAGGACTGTGGGGTGCTTGGGGCGCTTTGCAGTGCAAAATAAAAGTTCAGATTCTGCTGTCCCCCTGGCACCAGGGTACAGGAACCCAACACCGCAGTTCATCCCAGCCCAGGCTGCTCACCACACATAGCACCAGCTCAGGCTCCTCTTCCCTGCAAACCTCGGGGTGTTCTCACCTCCTAAGAGGTTAACAGCCAGGGATTTGGGGGTTTGGGGAATACCTCTAAAGTCTTTATTAGCAGAATGAAAGACTATCCATGAGAAACATCCAATCTGTCTTAAAGGGCTGTTTCAGTAGCTGAGCTTGAAGTCCTTGTGACATCAGGGGAAAGCATTACGTGTGCCCAGACGAGAGCAGCCCCAGGACAGAGCTGCGCTTGTCTCTCTGGGACCCCCCACCAACGCAGCTGCTCCTTGGGATCCTCCCCCAGCCAGGACCCCCTTGCCCTCAGAGTATCCTGTCCTCTGGGGCCGCATTACAGGGAAATCCACTCTTGGTGTGAGCCCTGGTGACTTAATTATTTATGAGGGATGTTTTATCCTGGATTTCCAACAAATGCAAACAGATGTTGCCAGACCAAGGTGGCTCTTTCTGCTGGACCTTGCTGGAGCTGGATGGCAGAGCAGCAAAGCACTTTTGGCAGGGCACATCTCCCCTGAGCACAGAACCCTCTGCTTGCCATCAGCTGACCTCAGAGCTCCTCTCCTGCCACACTCACTGCCCCGCTCTGTAGTTATTTGACTTTGGCTCTGCAGGAGGTGCCTGAGGACAGCTCAGTCAGGGGATCAGTCATGTGTGAGGCCTGGCCAGGTTTGCCCGCCTCACGACTGTGCTGGTGCCTGAGTAAGCTCCTGACCAGCACCTCTCTCATTCCCACCTGCTGGAGCAGAGGCACCAATTTTGTTTCCTTTTTCCTGAACTGCTGTCCCAGTTGCTGCAGCACCCAAAGGAAGATGGGGATTTGTGCTGGGCCATGCACAGAAAGGAGCCACAACAACTGAGTCTATTTTGCATGTCCTGGTATATCAGATCTCAAGTCCTTCATTCACAGAGAAGCACTCAGATTTGGAGCACTTGCCCCCTTGTCAAGGAGAAACAAACCCATGCAGCTTCACTGACTAATCCCAACTGGACAGCAGGGCTCAAACTTAAAATATTCATGATATAGCCCACAGTACACATTTCTCAAAAATATATTAAATGTAAGAATATTAGCCCCAGGAATCACAGAGACATCAGGAACCTTGCCACACTGTACATCAACTCCACAAAAGATTGTGATTCTTTAAGAAAAATCTCTCTTAGCCATGGTTTGCAGGATTTAATATTATGCCCATTAGCAGAAGCAAGCACCACCCTTGAAGCACACATGCAAATAGCAGGGGAGAGTGGAGGAAGACAATAAAACTGGAAGCAGCCTTTGGAAGCGCAAATAAATAATTGGATTGCAATGTGGAAGTGTTTTCTGGTTTGATGGGCACTTCCTTTCATTGAAAATAAACCAGGCTGAATGGCTCAGTGGGTCCTGCACATCTCTGAATGGGCCCAGCTAGCTTGTGCTCTTGGTAACAGTGGGTATCATGGAGGTACATAAAAACATAGTTTATTGTTAAATTAAGTGTCCTGTTCTTGAAAACAACCCTTAAATTTAACATTCCAAGGCTGCTGCTGTTTATTTGCACTCTCAGAGCACTCTCAGTGCTGTCCACTCAACTACTCGAGAAATACATTGTAATAAAAATAAATGGACAGTTTGGGTTTCTCTAAAATTAAAAGAGGATATACAGCAGCCTTGCACTCGTGCCTTGTACTGAGGTAACCTGTGATAAAGTCACATTGTGTCAGAGATGGCAAATTATGCCTGCTAATTACTTACCGGAATTTCAGATTTGTCCTTACCATAATTAAAAAGGTGTCACTTTATTAGAATAGGGCTGGAATGATGGGGCTTGGAGCAGTGGAGGAGATTTCTGGTTAGAGATAATTACCAGTGATGTATTCCTTTCTCTCAGTGCCGTTTTTGCTGCATTCCGCCCATTACCGGGTAATGGATGTCTGGCGCGGCTGCGGCGGAGCCCGGCCCGGGGAGCGCCCTCCGAGTGCGGGGTTCGCTCCCGCTGCTGCTGCCGGGGCTCCACAGCGGGGACCAGCCGGGCTCAGTCCCGTTCCGGGCTGCCCTCTCTGCCCATGGGGTCATTCCAGAGTTTCCCCTGGAATTTTTCCGGGAATTCCAGCAGCGCCAGCTGCTCCCCGCGGGACGGGGCCCCGCTCCCTGCGGACCCCGGCTCCATCACTGGCAAGCGCAGTGTGGCCAAAACCCTGCCCGGTGCCAGAGGAGGGGCTGGGCTGCCCCGAGCCCCCCGGGACCCCCCCGAGCCCGTCCCGCGAGGGGCCCGACCCCAGCTGCGCTCAGACAGATGCGCCCTTTATACACAGTGTAATATCTTTCTGTTGGCAGAAGAGACTTGAACCTGTCGAGGGCAAACTTGAGTCTCTCCCAGGGCCTGGCAAAAGAAAATAGCAGCATTTAACCGCGATGAAAGTCACAGCGAAAACAGGGGCGCAGGGAGAATAATTGCATGGCTGGAGCGCCCGGCCCCACGTTATCATTACACATTGGATTCCTGGTCTGTAAGTACAGGGATGGCGTGAACCCCTGCAGAAGATGAAGGTTATAAAAGAGGCATTACTGGGAAAGGTCAGCAGGCTATTCAAACATGGAGCAGTTGCAATCCGCAGATTCAATACCGAAAGCTATTTGCAGTGCTTGCAGAGGCAGCAGGAGTGGGAGAGGCAGACACTCACTACAGCAACGGGAAGGGTCCTGGTGCAGCAAACTCAGGAGCAGACAACAGGCGAGACCAGCCCCTTTCCAGCCCTGCTCGCCCGAGGATCTCACCAGCAACGCCCTGTGCCACAGGGGTGCTGGCAGTGCCACAGGGGTGCTGGCAGTGCCACACCAAACTCTTCAGCCGTGCCTGGAAATAACCAGGCGGAGCACAAAGGGTGAGACAGCTCTTCTGTCTTGATACCACTGAGGTCTGGCTGCAGCCTGCCATCAATCCGATCTCTAATCCAACACATCTGGACAGCTAAAACATCTTTTCCTTTCAGGAGAGACCTCCCTAGGCTGAGCGCAGCACTGCAGGCACACACTCCACGTCTGGGGTACCACAACACAACAGCTCCTGTGGCTGATGGAGAGCCCCATCAGACTCCACATTTTTATAAAAGATGGTTTGGTTAGCTCATGAGGCACTGTCGTTATTGCCAAAGGGTTTTGCTCCCCAAGCCTGTGCTGAATATTGTATTACTTTGCCATGCTCAGAAACTAAAATTACAACAATTTAATTTTGAATATGGTGGCATTATTACCATTTGTATTTGCCATTTCATAAGACTTTTCATTTCAACTGCTTTGCTTTCCTGTCAAGAGGAAAAACCTTCAATCTATTGGCTTTTACCAGAGAGAGAACTGTGCTGGAGTGTAATGCAGTATTGTATATTTCTTCTCTAATGCTCTTTTGAACAAAATCATCTATTTCATCAACAGTATATCAGCGGTGACCAAAGACCATTAAATAATGCATCTCACTCAGGAGCAGTGGAGCAGGGAAAGGGCTCTGACCTGTTTTAAACCTTATTACTTTCTTGCATTATGCCCCTCACTGCAATCTTTTTGTTTAAGTGATTTCAGCTGAGGCGTTGCTTCCTGGCTTAAAACACACGGTGGACACGTTATTGCTGAGCTGGTTGGACTCAGCCTCAGCATTTCCCATCCTACACCAAAATCAGCCTCTGCATATGAATCTTTCTTAAGCTCGCCAAATACACGTGTGTGCATCAGGGGTTGGTCTGAATAACATCCCTCTTTATTTCGGATCTCAGGGGCAGACACTGCATTTCATTTGGACCTGCGGCTTCACCTCCCAGCCAATGTTTGGTGCTTGCAATTAGCAATCCCAGAGCTGGTAAAGCAGGCAGGGAGTTTAATCCGGAGCAGAATAGTTGAAGAAAAGGAGATACAGTTGAACCAGCCAGAAGAGGTTTGGTGCTGCAGACCAGGAGGGAAGGTTTGAGGAGCGGCGTCCCCGCTGGCTGTGCCTGGACCATGGTGGCACCAGCAGCCTGTGCCTGTGCAGCAGCCAGCACGGACAACACATTGTGCTCCACGTTCTCCCCAGTGGAGCCCTGCTCCCAAGGATGCTGTTCCCTGGGGGCAGAGGGCCGGCCCCACGCCATCCTTGCCCAGCTTTGCCCGTGGGTGCGTGGCCAAGCTGCGGCCTCTGCCTGCTGGTCAGTGCAGCCCCGTGGTGCCCAGCCCCACCTGCCCCTGCCCTGGTGGGACATGGTGGGGCACGGGGGCGGCGGCCCTGGGCAGGGGGCAGCCGTGGTGGGGCACAGGGGGACCCTCCTGCACTTTGCTCATGGCTGGGCTAACACCCGGGCGCAGCTCTACCTCTCCAGCCCTTGTGAAGCACAATCCCCCACCAGCCGGTGAGGAGAAAGCCTGAGAGACGTACAATTACATTTTCTCACTAGTCTAATGAGGTGAGAGACAGACAGAGGAGAGAGTTCCCTGGGCTAATTTTCCAGCCAGCAGCCACTGCGTTCCTCCTCTACTGCAAGAGGCAGAGGGAGAAATGACTCTTCCAGATTAGAGGCTCTTGCTGAAGGCATTCCAGAGCTTATTCCTCTAGGACACGACAGCAAAAAAATGGAGATGACAAATCATTTTACTACATTCAGCTGGAATGAAGTAACCCACAAACAGAAGTGTGTGGTGCTGGGGGTGCACTGATCAGGAGAGAGTGCCCGGGGAGAGCAGGGAGGGAAGCCTGGCCTGAATCATTGCACTGTGCTCTGCTCAAGCCAGAGAGGGAGCAGGTCAGCACCTGCACAGAGGGAGGAATTAACTGTGAGAGGGAAGGAGCATTGCATTTGTCTCCCCTGCTAGTGAACAATTTGTTATCACGGAAATATTAGCCATGGAATACTCACTGCCTGGGGAGAGCAGTGCCGGGCTGCAGAGGGCAGGTGCTGGAAGGAGAAGGCTCTGCCTGTCTCCCAGGCATGCTGGGTCCCTCAAACCCGAGAAACTCTGAGAACTTCCTCCCCATACCCACAGGGAACATGGAGGGAGTGCTCCTTTCTTGATTCCTGCCTTCTGTGGTCTTCGCACTGGATTCATGTGTGCTCAACATTTGACTCTTTGAAGGTTCTCTGATAGCTTTGGTTGAGATCAGTGCTGTTGTGTGCTCCCCTCACATCCCTGGTCTCAGCACACCAAACACACTTCCAGCATGCCTGAATGGACCTGAGAAACCTGAACTTCCTAATCTCGGTCTAAGTTAGGAGGAAGAGCCACTATAATCCCTCCATCATCATGACCACATGCAATGTGTTCACACACATGTGCAAGTGCGTGGGTGAGGAATGTTTCATCAACCAGTCCCTGAACAAGATTGGAATTTCCTCATTTGACTGACAAATCCAGGTAGTCTGACCCACCCCTAGCCATCCTCTGAAGTGTTTGGAGCTTGTAGTTGGTCCTGGAATTCGTTTTAGCCTGAGATTACGTCTTGGTTAAATGGGTGTGTGCAGGAGTCACCCTTCTTTTGTTTTCAAAAGGAGCTCTTTCCGAAAGCGCTCTGCTGCTCTGCTCATGCAAACTAGGAAGAGATCTGTCAAATATCAAATACGAATTTTGTTGCTGAAGCTCTTGGAAAATTGACAGGTAGCATGCAAGCAAACATTAAATCAATAACGGCGAATTTCCCTCGGGAAACTTGTAGTGTTTTCTCATCAAAATCTTTAAATCCTTAAAGAACCCATAAAAGGTTTACACACTTTGTGTTGGTTAATCTGGTTACCCCTGCATGGCTCAGCGCCGCTGATCAGCGCGGCCGGCGAAATACCCAGTGCTGATCACCCAGCAGTGTGTGTAATATCCAGTGCCCCGGCGCTGATGTATTGTAGCTTTGTTAGTCACTGTGGCTCCTTGGTAAATTCATTTGGAGTCCTCCGGGGTTTTAAATCTCTCATTTGGCCAACAACGAGGTCTGAAAAGATTGCAGTTCATTTCGACCCACAGTGGATGGAAGGCTCATTTACTGGCTGCAGGCAACTCAATCAGGCCGGCCGCTGATGAGTGAGTGACTTGTTCAGACCGCTAGTCAATATGTGTCTGCTGTGATAGAATGTCAGCATCTGCTGCCTGCTCCTGTCTCCCACTGCTCTGGCTTTTTTCATTTGGGCTGATCAATGTTATTAAAAACACCTAGGAGTTCCTTAACTGCACTGCCACTTGAGGCTTTTCCTTCTTCCTTTTTTTTAAACACAACTTTGTATTATCCGCAAACACGTGCAGATGATGTGCAGATGATGTACAGGTTGTACACGAGTGTGTGGGACGGGGTGTGTGTGTACACTTGGGCACATAACTTGTGCACCAGAGTTGGCTCTGCACTACCATCACCCTGGTGTGAGATTTTTGTGTGTGTTGCTCTAAAGTAGCTCACAATTAGAGCCTATTGCAAACATCTGCTAATTATTATTTGTAAATAAATCTTCAAATGTAAGCATGCAAAAAATAACGCAACTTCTCTAAAACTGAAGCAAGAATGCCCAAGTGGAATCAGTGACACCCTGTGGACACCCACACATTAAAAATCAGACTGCTGCTCCAAATCAAGGGGAGACAGAACTTAGGTAAATAAGCAGAGGGTTAAAATCATGACAGGTCTAGAACATACAAACCATTTGCTTGCCCAGAAAGCCATTTCCTGGGGACTAACGACACTCCATGGCACAGGTGGGTCAGCCACCAATTACACAGAAAAAGGGAAACTGATACACTTCTGAAGGTTTTAACCTGTGCAAAATGTGCACGTCCCTGCAGGGGCTGCACTGTCCCGAGGTGGTGGAAGAAGGGGAATGCTGTGTCTTCTGAGCAGACCCCAGGCTTCACATCACCCAGAAGAGAGGAAGAAGGGAGAATCACAGAGTCATAGAATCGTTTTGGTGGGAAAAGACCTTTAAGATCATCAAGTCCAACCATTAACCAGCAGCTGCAGGATGTACTGGGTGCCTTCGGCCAGGCTGGTGGCACCGAGAGAAGATGGTCCCTCCTGATCTCTGAGCAACTCTTGCATGTCTGGAGTGTTTGTGGGTAGGTAGAAAGATCCATCCAGCAAAACGAGTCTGGTATTTGGCTTCCCGTGCTTGGTTAGAGGCTGTGGGGAGCTCGAGGGGAAAACAGCAGTAGGGTTTCTCTCCTGCTCGGTTCATGCATGGACAGCTGGTGGGCAATAGGAAAAGGGTTGAATGCTCCTTGTGACTGTCTCTCCTTCCCGCTCAGGAGCTAGGATGAACATTGAGGTTATAAATACAGTTTCTTTGGTTTTACAAAGATCTTACTCCAGGCAACTTGTCCATCTAAAATCCTTTCTGGATGAGTGCTGTGATCAAGAAAACAAAGTAAAACCTGGGGGATTTTTTGCCAGATGACTGTAAAGGCTTTGAATGTAGCAGCCCCTGCTGCCCCTGTCTGTGTTTGCCCATCTATGGATGTTCTTCCTCCATCCTTCACAGACAGAAGATCATCTAAAACCTTGACCATCCCTGTGCTGGCCAGCCTGCTCAGAGGAGGGTTTGCCATGGGATTTGGCGCTCAGAAGTGTGACCTGAGCTAACCTTCACTTCTGCTGTCCCATCTCCACGGGCTGCAGCTCTGCCTGGTTCCCCCGAGCCTCTTGGTGCCTGCATCACACAAAGAAAAGGCAAGGTGATCTGCTGTGACCTGAGGACATGCTTCAAAATCCGCCCATGCTTCCATCCCTGCCCCCTTCCTCTGCAATATGGCATCCAAAATAGATACCAAGAAATGACCTGCCAGGAAAAAAATGGAAGTCTATAATTATGTTATTGAAAACCTGTTCCATACTGTATTATTTAAGGTTATTTTATTATGATGTTGAGATGAGTTTCTTAAAGAAGAAACTCTGGGTTTATTGCGCTCCTCACAGAGAGGAGCCCTGGGTGATTTGATAGCCTATTTGAACAAGAGGGATGCTTTACGAGCCCCTATAAAAACTGATGACCCCACTCACATTTGTATTTAATGAAATAAGGAGGAGCTTTCGTTATGTTTTCAATAACCTTCACTGCTCTTTCAAACCTTCTTCAAATAAAAGCCAGAATCTGCATGTTTCTGTGCTGAACCCCAGCTGTCCAAAAGGAGGGCACTGGAGGTTCAGCCTGGCTGGTGAGCTGTCCCACAGTCCCTGTGTCCCTCTTGTGCCAGGGCTGTGTCCTGCTGATAGGGATGGTGGGATGGGTGAGAGGGGGTCCATTGGAGAAGGATCAGGCTGAGAGGGGCTCCAGAACTCATCTGCCTCAGCCTCCCAGGCACCAGCATACATTTTATTTCTAAGTATCTTCCCACACACAAAATCAGGCTTTTTCATTACACAAATTTGGTCTGTCATAAAATATTAAATCTTTCTGAAAAGTTCCAGTGCTTGGATCCTCCTCATTACATTAAATAATTGCCGCTGCTGGAAGGATCAGAGGCTGCACCCGCAGCTGGTGGCACTGCCTGTCCCTGGCTCTCCTGGCAGGAGAGGAGCCAGCTGTCCCACTGGGGACCAGCCCCTGGCTGAGGGGGACAGGGCAGGGCCTTGGGAGGGTCTTGGGTGGGTATCCCTTCCCCATCTGGCAGCCTTCTGAGCTGAAGATTTGGATGGAAATGGTCATTTCCTGGCCTGGGTGCCCGAGGGAGCCAGCAGTGCCCAGGCTGCTCAGGGGGACACGGCTCCATGTACCCAGCAAAACACCACTTGTGTTATGCTCTTCTAAAAAGTGAGGCCTGATTAACTGTAATTGATGGGGTTTTTTCTCCATGGAGTTGTCCAGATTGGGACTGCTCCCAGCAGCCAGTTCCCAGCAAGGTTAATTTAGCATGAATGGAGAAGGAGAAAGGGCTGCAGTGGGGCTGGGCTGTGATGGGCATCCCTGCATGGCCACTGTGGCTGCCACGTCCCACTGCTGCAGGAGCCCCTTTCTCCCCCAGAACTCTGACACGAGGAGGGGGAACCTGGCAGGGTTTATTAAAGCACATCCAAGCCCTCCACGTTGCATTTGCATTCACAGTTTGATGTAGATGCCACATCAGCAGATGCCTATGAATAAGCTCGAGCAGGGTTATAGCATCCTGGTGGTGGAGTGATTCAGTGTGATGCCTCAGCAAGCTGTTCTGTAATGGGCTGCAAGTCTGATTTTTACGATCATTGGAACGTAAAGGGTCAGAATCTTAATCTCCTAATACTGTGTTTTTAACAACATTTACACTTTAACATATTGAAAAATCTCATCTCTTTCTGCCACCCAGCATGACAGCACAATTCAAAGCGATCAGTGCAGCAGTATATTTCAGTATTTTAAACATAAATCAACCTGGCTGAAATATTTTTTTTCACTTCCAGTACTTCTTAAAACCTGGGATTTTCTAACTTTAATGTTTCTTATTTGAACCTTTGTATTCAGTGGAGTTTCCCACCTGAATAATTCAGCAGCATTAAACAGAGAGCACAGAATGGAAGCCCCAGTCCAGCGCCCAGCACAGATGGGGTGCTTTGTGCCCCACTGCAATGGGAAACCAGTACCTGAGGAGCACAAAAAGTTTGGGAATTGTCTGCAGGTATGGAAAGAATTAAATTCTGCATCACCCTACAAAGCTAAGTGACAAGCAATAGGAACATATCAGGAATAAAGAGCATTTTTGGTTTCATGAAACCTTTGGGATTAAAGAGGAGTTGGGTTTTTTTTCAGAATTTGCAAGTCTGACAAACCATTTATCCCAAGAGCCAGTACTCAGTGCAGGAGTGGCCTCTCCTCTCAGAATAGCTAAATTCAGTTCTTCTCTGGGATGTGGAAGGGGAAAAAAAAAGAAAGAAAGGATTCTTAGGGTTCCTCATTAGTAAAGCCTTCCCCCTGGTGTTCCTCTTTGCTCCTTTTCTGTTGCTCTTTCCCTCCTGCACGTGAGCTTTAGGGCTGGGCTCTGCTTGGGCTGAAGCACCATGCACAGGGCCTCTGCTCCTTCCCACAGCTGCTGCCCCACACTGGGACAACCTGGCCTCGTGTCTGACTTTTTATTTAATTAGAAGCTCCTTATCCAGTTTTCCTATATGCTGGCCTAGATTTCTCTCCGATCCCACGTGAGAAGGGAGCTGGGCATATGGGCTGAACCACAATGATTTGATTCATGGGCTGAAATCATCATTGAACAAGTGTCACAACATGGCATTAGATTAAGAACTAAAGTGATGGGCTATGGTGAGTCTGTTCATTAGTATTAATAGAGCTTAATTAGGCACAAGCATGGTGTTGCAGGGAAATGTGAAGTTGGCTGCAGTTTCCATGGTGGGAAAAAAAAGGTGTTATTCAATAAAGGCAAAAGAGGCCCATACGCCTTATGCCTGTTTCTGAACCCCAGCACAATCTGGGCTTGGGATGTGGCCTTGCTGCCCCAGGAGTGTGAGAGAGTTAAGGACTGGGCCTCATGAAGAAGCCAGAACTGAGGAATGGAAAGTCCAGACTAAATCCATGAAATCTGGGGAAGATCCTGACTTTCACACAGGGGACTGTCTCAGGGAGAGAGTAATTCAGTTCTGACCTACCCTAACAGAGGAGGTGACAGATCAGCTCTTCAGGGAGGGGTGTCAGGATGGAATGGAGCCCCGAGATCCAAATTTGTGAGGGAGACAAAGGGACAGGGACAATGAGAGCCTGCAGGAGCCAGGCCCCACATGGCACCGGCCCAGGCGGCTCTGCCAGGGCTGGGGCTACTTTGCAACCAGGGCGAATATCCATGGATGCATTCAATGCTTTTGTAATTATCTCAGTTGTTTCTTTATCTTCAGATCCTCCCTCTTGCACCAGTTTGCCTCCATTCATGCTGCTCTTTGCTTTATGGTTCTTAGGCCATTTTACATTTCTCCCCATTTGGCAGCATTAAATTTTATTTACCATATGTCCCTTCTGCTACAAAGATGATAAAATCCTTTGGATTTTTGTTGTGCTGTTGCAAGCTCATTCAGCACTCACCTCAATTTAGTGTCCTCGGCAAGTGGAGCTGATTTGTTGCTGGTTTTCACAGAGGTCCAAGCTGGAAAACTGCCAGGTTGTGCTGCAGACCTGCACTCTACCACTGCTTCTTTCCCTTTGCCAGATACCGTCCCCTCAGGAGGTCTCCAACACCTCTGTGGTGGGACAGAGCATCATATGGACCTCTGGAAAAAAAACCAAGAGAACTGCCAAGAAAATCCTTTATATGTGGTCCTTTCTCCTTTTTTGTTTCTATTAGTTGAAAACTCTCCCCTTGCTGACTGTTCCAATCAATGCTGTTGTACCTGGGGTTAATGTGCTTTTCAAGCAGCCCATGATGGCAGAAAAGTGGAGACACAACCCAGGATTAATACCCAGGGCCAGATGGACTTTGCCCTTATTCTGCTCTGACTACAGCGGGGTGGGCTGCCAAGGAGGCACTGCCCGACCTCGTGGAACCCAGTCCCAGCCGGGAGGAGGAGAAATGCACCTTTGGATGCCACGGGAGAACTTATGGCAGCCCAAGGCATGGAGCTGGAGCTCTGGCACACTGCCCTGTGCCCCCACAGCCAGAGACAGATGCACTCTGTGCTCCCTGGCAAAGGCCCACCTTGCCCCTTTCTCACCAAAGCTCCTGCCTCCCTCCCATTCTGTGTAAATTAAAATGCACCAGACCATTTTAGCACTCATGAATGAATGAAATGTGAAATGCTGGTACACTGGACTTTGCTGCTGCATTCAGATCTAACTGGAAGCAGTGGCTTAAAATTGTTTCCACCTTCAACCACATCAGGAAGTGATTTGGAGATCCTCAGTGGAATACTAATACTTCTAGAAGTCTTTTAATTTTAAGCAAGTGAAGGGGTAGAGTTTGAGGCACAGCTAGCTCTGCTTTTAACAAAACAGTAATCCCTCACTTTCGTAACATCTTTTGATTTAAAGGGACTCAGACTGAGGCCCTCATCTTTCTGAGAGCATCGCACAGCCAGAGCCAGGAGCCTTGGCCAAGGCGTGCTGGAATCAGAAGGGCTCTGCACGGACCAGTGAGCCCATTTGCATGATCGTCCTGCAGGGTAGGGGCTGAGCTGCCACATCCCAGGCACCTTGCACTGACTTTTTCTTCCCAAGAATGGCCTGTTTTGCAAACACTGCCATGGAAGTGCAGTCGCAGCTGGATGAGGACACGAGAAATGGAAGCTCTGAGCTGTGGCTGCACCCCTCGGGCACCGGGTCCTGCTCGCTCCCCTCAGAGCGCCCGAGGGGTCTGCGCAGCATCCGCCCCCTCCGTGCCCACCTGGCTCGGCAAAGCCCTGTCCTGCTCCGGGCAGCGATGCCAGGGACCCACGGGCTGGTTCAGGCCATGGCCTCACCTCCGCCCGCGTGGGGCAGGGCAGGGACCTCAGGGGGTGATGTGTGGCCCCGGTGCGGCCGGGGAGGTGGCCCTGCCATCATCCCCACGGCTCTGCTGCTGCCCCAGCCCTGCCATCATCCCCACGGCTCTGCTGCTGCCCCAGCCCTGCCATCATCCCCACGGCTCTCCTGCTGCCCCAGCCCTGCCATCATCCCCACGGCTCTGCTGCTGCCCCAGCCCTGCCATCATCCCCACGGCTCTCCTGCTGCCCCAGCCCTGCCGGCCACCGCCGCCCGTCTATGGAGAACCAGACTTGAAGAGAGCTCAAATTAAAGGTAAGTAATTTCCTTTTTTCCTACCTTGAAATTCCTATTGATTTCCTACCTAAATAGAAATTCCTATTGATTTTGTGTCTGTTCATATTAGTATGTTCCCTTGTCACCTTTTGTTTGCGATATTATGTTGTTTTGCGCGCTGCTGTGTTCGGGAGCGTCCGGCGGAGCTGCGTCCCCGCGGGTGCTGCGGAGCCCGGCCCGCCCTGTCCCGGCCTTGGTGCTCTCGGTTCGGCCGGGGAACGCTGTCCCGGCACCCGGCCGAGCCCGGCACCCCCGGCCCTGTGCCGGCAGGGGCTCTGCGCTCTCCCGAGACAGAAGGTCACAGCCGGCACCGGGGCTGCGCCCACCCAGCCCTGCTGCCCCGGCTCCGCAGGGGTGATTTCTGCGGCGCTTTCTTGTGAAAGCTGCTGGCTGTTGAGAAATCCTGCGGCTAACAGGCTGTTGTGGTGCTCACATCTCTGCTGGTCAGACAAGTATCTTCCCCCTGTCCCCGGCGTCCTCTATTCCTCACACCTCACTGAACAGGCACCGCCACGCCGAGACCTCTGACCGAGTTGTCAAGGTGACGGGTGCTGTTATCCCAAAGTACTTATTTCACATACATGGTGTTTTGTCCCTTGCTTTTATTGAAACACAGAGCAGAGACCAATTATCTTCCTAATGGTTTGCACAGCTTCTTTCTTCTCTTAAGTGGGGGTTAATGACAAATGGTTTGGGCAGGGGGTCGCTCTTGCACAGGGAGCTCTTGGGTGTCCCCTGCCTTCCAGGTGTCCAGGGACACGGGGCAGCTCCTCTCATCTGCTCTCCTTGCACAGGCATTGTCACCGATTTTCTCCTCCCTGCTTAACTCCTGCAAAATTAACACGCTTTCCTAAATGCCCAAGCGCTGGGGCATCTCCGTGCCGCAGGCAGGGAGGGTTTAGCGGTGCCAGAGCATGCAGGGCTGCCCGGGGCTCAGCATAGGAAGGGAGGGCTGTGGGCAGCACCTGGGGGATGCCAGCATGGGCCGGGGGCCGTGGGTTGCCCCCGGCCACACGGTGCCGAGCCCTGGCCCACGCGGCTGCCGGACACCCCGGCGTGGCTGCGGGGCCAGGGTCACACAGCAGCGGGCATAGCTCGTCCCGTGGCTCCCTCCCGCAAAGAGGCACATTAGAATGCTGATACAATGCCAGTCTTAAGCCAAATAATGAAGAAGAGGCTCTTTGCTGCTGCAGCACAGCCCTGGCTGAGGTGCACCGGGGGAGCAGTCGCGGTGACAGCTCTCACGTGAAAGCGCGGCTGGAGGCTGGGTTGTAAAAGCAGACGGGGGTCCAAGTGGAGCCAATTCCAATTCCTTCTGTCAAGCACAGGGCATGCAGAATGGGCCTCCACCCACCCGGACTGGAGTTTCATCCACAAAATTCCTGCTCTGGGAGCACCTGGAGCTCAGCAGCTTGAGTGTGTGTGCAGGGGAAGGGGCTGTGAGACAGCTTCTCTCCTTTCAAGCATTGTTATTGATGTGCTGCGTCTCGGTGGATTAGTAACGGATGTGGTATAAGCCAGAGGGTTCCTCTTGCCTTCAAGCCTGCATTACCCCGTCAGGAACAGAGGTTTCACTGGCACCTGATAAGCCACATAAAGCAGATAAATACTGGGGAGATGCTGTGTGTGAACACAATCGGTCTTGGCAGTGACACGATCCCTGTGTAACAGCCTGGCAGGTATCTGCAGCTTTGTTTTTTGCAGAGTGAAGGCAAGTTAAGCTGGAAGAGCTCTGGGTTTGAGTTATGCAAGGCAGGAAATCATGCATCTCCATATTACATTCCAGGAAGAACATGCAATTTCACCACTGCAGACCCATGAAAGTGGGGACATTTTAACTCAGGCATGGTTTGGCTTGGGAAGAGGCTAGAATTATTTTTCTGTTCAAAAATATGGTTGACATGAACTCCAGATGGTGGAGACCCACTTCTGCATGCAAGGTGGAGAGACTGGGTGACCCCAGTGCCAGTGGAGGAGCCCGGGAGCATGTCCACAACATGTACCCTCTCCAAGTGCTGTGGTCTCTGTATTTTCATCCTTTCCCATTCTGGGACATCACAGAAAAATCCACCTGCAGATTGTTTATCTTGTTTTCTTGTGAGTAAAGATGCAGCCTTTAACTTCCCATGGATGTAGTGGTTTGGTTAATGCCTGGGTAACAGAGGGAGGGGATGGGGGCATGGCAGTGTTAATGGGAGAGCAGCTCATTTATAGTTCCAGCATGCTTTATGACATCAAAAGAGCATTGAGAGAATGCTTGGGATAATGTTAATTAGGGCTCAGAAATAAATGCTTTGCTTCCTCATTAATTGTTATCTCTTTGTTGTGCTCATTAGAAAGTGATTCCTAGCAAGGAGCTGCTAAAGGTTGTGCAGCTGAGAGGAGATGTGCTACTTGGGTGGAAGGCACTGGGCAGCCCCGTCCAGATCTGGTCCTCAAGGGTGAGGTGGGGGACACCTGGCACTCAGGTGCTGCAGGGAGAGGTGCTGGGATGTGGGGTGCTCTGGAGAGCACCATCAGTGCAGCCTGCGACAACCCCTGCCCCTTACCTCCATTAAACACCCTTGCAGCTCTCTTCTCTGAAAAGTTTTCTTGTCTCAGCCATTTCTGTAGATTATGTGAAAATACACTTTGGAAAATTGAATCATAAAACTGTGGTGTAAATCCTTTTAAAAAGAGATCAAAGACCAAAATGCTAATAAGGCTGGGATGGGAATAAAATCTAGGCGCTTTGGTAAAGTAGAATAAAAATAAAGGAGGCCTACAAAGAGAATAACAAATTAAAAACAAGTTTAAAAAGAGCAATGGAGAAAAGAGATTCAAAACAAGCACAGGAGAAAGCCCTTAAAGCGAAAGCTTTAATGTGCCCAGAGCAGGGGTGACCCTCGGTGCTGCTTTCACACACACTGAGCCCCCCTGCCCAGCCAGGCGCTCGACCCCCAGCACCCAGCCCTGCTCAGGGGCACTGCCCCCCAGCTGGGCAGCACCCAGCCTCTGCCACCCTGTCAGGGTCACAGCCTTGAGCTCTCCTATTGCCCACCAGACTGCTGGAACCTGTCGCCACCCAAACTACCTCAGTGAGAGAATTTTGGAACGGTGATCTTCATCGCTGTGTCTTTCCTTGCGTTTTCCCAAGTTTCTCCTCAGGTGAGGACCAGGCAGGGCACTGGGAGAGCAACTGCACACAAAGACCAGTTGATGCACTCTTCTCAAATCCATGAACCACTTCCTTTGGGGAGTTGATTCAACCCAGCATTAGGAAAGTGCATTTAAAGCACACTGAATCCCTCCCAGCGAGCCGGCAGGCTGGCACAGCCCTGCTGTGTTGCACTCCCTGCAACACTCATACCCAGCTCTGGACGAAATCGAGTGGTCTGCTGGGGAGAGCAGCAGGCTCCTCATGCCAGACAGGGTCACTCTCTGGAAGGGAACTGTGAGGGCACAGGGACATTGCTGTCCCCACGGAGCCTGTGCAGTGCCTGGGAAGGCAACGACACCGTGTCCCAGAGGAGCGGTCAGTGGCGTGGGGGCACATCAGTGGTGGCAATGTTAAAATCAGTGGGTTAGTCAGAACCTCATTAAGCTCCTTGCTTCAAGGCAATTACCATCCCTCTCCCGGTGCTCAGGGATTAAAAACCAGGGGAAACACAGTCAGTAAACACTGGGATGCCAAACTCAGGTGCAGTGGTCCTGCCCAGCAAGGAGAGGCGAGGCTCAGGGAGGGCAGGGGGGGTTGCAGCTCCCACCTGGGTGGGGGTGCAGTGCCTGTGCCTCCAGCTCTGCTTGGTGCTGGTGGTGGCACCTGGCACAGAGCAGCAGCAGCAGCAGCAGCAGCAGCACATCTCCATGCTCACAGGCTAGGATTCTCCAGGGTGGCACATCCCTCTGCTCAGGGGGACCCTGGGGACCCCGGCCCCCGACAGAGCCCCCCGCCACGGGCAGGGCCAGCAGCCGCCAGCGCCCACAGCAGGGAGGCCAGGAAACACACCAGCTTGTTACACTTACCCCTCAATAAAAAATCTTCTAAGTGCCTAATTAACAGTTTAGGTAGAAATAAAAACATAATGAGAAAAACAATCTGGTTGAAAAAAAAAATGGCCTTGGCCGGCTCCCTTCTATT